>SJJU01005442.1:0-11995 GCA_012932125.1 Conopomorpha cramerella
ATATTTAAATATAAATGAACACATATTATAATATAGTAAAAGTACTATTGCTAAAAATGCTAATAATGAACATATACATATAGACACGCTAGTTGACAGTTCAAACGAACAAAACTGCCACACACACATCTAAGGCCCGCGCGCATTCATGAAATGCACGAACTATACCTATGGTGATGGGTACGGTACCTACACGAGCAATATAATCTAGTTTAGATTAGGGGTCGAACCCTTCAAGTTAGTCTGATTTGCTCCGGATTCAAATAACGTTGTTTCTACATAAAATGAGTTCAACGTTAATACTCATACTAACATTGCGTATTATAGCGCGAAAATTAACCAAAGATAAGCATTCAGCTTACCTTCAAGGTTTGCCCGACGTTTCAAGACAGTTACATGTGTCGTGGTCGCGAGGTTAATTTCGGCGCTATAATACCCGTTAAGTAAGTAACTTAAGTTAAGCTTTAAACCCTTACTAATAAACGCGTTATCACTTATACAACGGTTATTACAGGTATACTTGAACTGGTTATTCCGTATTTGACATACAACTGACAAGATAAGTTGAGCTTTGTGTATCTTCTAAATAGCAATTCCACAATTATTAGTAAGGCCCTTAATATCATTGCCATGTTGTCATGATGTCAACTAAATGTCAGTGAAAAGCGTTTCGAAAAGAAAGGAACGTCCATTGCTTATGTGATAAGTTTAGTTAGGGAAGCCATTTTTAATGGATTATGAAGTGGTAACTGAAAATGTCTATTCTCAAAGTATTTGCTGCAGGGCCCACCGTGTACATACCTCTGTACTTATGTACAGTCAACCAAAAATCTGGTCTTCAACGTCTAGGTTACACTCATGATTATGTATGTCATTAGACAAAATTTCTTTCATTTTAGAAAATGATTATTTAGTACAGCTCTATTACCATTAAGATTTCTCATCTGCATTACAATGTACAGGAATGTCTATAAAGAAAGATTATTTAAAAAAATAGGAGGCCTTTGCCTAGTCCTAGCAGTGGAAAACATTTCAGGCTACGAAAAAAAAAATAACTGAAACCCTGAATAGTGTACTAGCATGTTTTCTTGTTCTCTTGGTAATTTCATTCTCAATGAGTTTCTAGTATATAAAAAATACTTTTTAATACTCAATAAGTTGCGTATTGCTTTCTACAAGGTAGGTATATAAGGTGTTACATAAATGCATAGCACAAGCATTGTAGATCCTGTTGGACACAGCCATTTTTATAGTAATAAGGTAAATAATAACAATCACTTATAACTTAATCTTAAGTTGAGTTGAGTGTGCGTATGTGTGGGAGTGTGTTTCACTAAAATTCCTTACGCATAGAAGAGCAACAAACGTCCATCCATCCACCAAAACATTCATACATCAAAACAAACTTTTAGAAGTAGTTACCCTTCAGGCTTGGTATATTAGGGAATCATTCATCTTTATTTTGCTTTTGACAGCGCCTGTTACCAGGTACACCAATTAGGATGGGTTGAACGGAATACACTTTACGCGTGATAAAGTTTAAGTCGATTAAAGATAATTGTAGCCTGGCTGCATAATTAACTTAATTATTTAAGTTAATTTTTGACGGGCCCGTTGGTGTAGTGGTCAGCATGTCTGCCTCTGTTCGGTAGGGTCGTGGGTATGATTCCTACCGCTGACAGGTATTTAGATGATGAGTTTTTAAGTACTTGTTGGATGTGTCTGGGTGTTTTATTTATATAAGTATGTATTTGAATGAAAAAAATAATATAAGTAAATATATCTCTGTCTGAATTCCATAACACAAGTGCTTTAGCTACTTAACATGGGATGAAGTCTGTGTTGTTGTAAAATATTTACTATTTATTTATTTACATGTTATTAGACATATTATTAATAATTAAGACCGGCCGCGTGGTTACGGTGTATAGAATAGACGTGACTCCACCCCAGCACAACTTTTTCCCTTATGGGGGTTCCAAAGGACGGCAGCAGCGCTTTCTGTGAGTCAAACCACAACCACGGGCATTTTCCGCCAAATGATAATGGACATCATTCGGGGAGGCCCTAGTCCAGCAGTGGACGTCATGTGGCTGATGATGATCACCGGAAAACCCTTTAAGTGTACTGTTTTTGAAGACTATCTAGTCACATTTCAGCATATATACTCGATCAGCTGATTGTGCTTTTGTATGATGTGGTAATTTTTTTTCCTAGAACATTGACACCTGCTGGGATGGACTTTCTCTGTACTCATTAGGGTCTACATAAAGAGTACAATTCGGCTTTAAATGATATTTCAGGATCACCCTGTATAAAGTTTGTCAGTGAGTGTGCACGGTTCAATCATCAATGCTGTATCGATATCGTTTATTCATGTTTTAACCCCCGACGACGCAAAAAGAGGGGTGATATAAGTTTGACGTGTCTGTCTGTCTGTGGCATCACATCTCCCGTACGAATGAACCGATTTCAATTTTTTTTTTATTACAGGTGAGTGTTCTTAGACATGTTTGATGAAAATCGATTGAGCCGTTTAATTGTTGTGTTTGTTATTAGCAGAGTGACTGATCTTAAAAAAGAAAACATTACTACATTGCGCGCAAAATCAATCAATATCCTTAGTTGAGATGGGGTATTTTTTGCCGTTATACGCCGTGTAAAGAATGAAATACATAATTACATATGTAGATATAATTTATATGTCCCAGATAAACATATTTATAAAGTCTTTGTCTTGTCTTTATTTATGTTTTGAAGCGACTTAAAAAAAGGAGTCTTTCTCAATTCGACCGTATTGTTTGCGAATAGCTTCATCGTTTATGAACCGATTTTAATGAATATTTTTCTGTTGAAAGAAGATATTTCAAAGATGTTTCCAAAGTATAAAGAAATCGGCGTTTGATGATGGTAGACCAGATAAATCGATGGAAACTTAGGTGATAGTTGAAGCCGGTTATTTTTTCTTTAAAATTATTAATGTATCAATTCAATTCTCCTACATTTCCAGGTCCGAGACGCATCGTACGGCTCATCATCAGATTCAGAATGCGAGGCGTCGGGGAGCGACGAGCGGGTCGCCCGCCTCCTGTACGCCGGCCTCGGCACCCTGGCTGTGGGGCTGGTCGTCTACTTCGTCGGCACAGGGGACAAGGGCTTCAAGACACCGGCTCTGAGGCTGGTCGGTCCCACGCTCATTGTCGCAGGCCTGGCCTGCTGCCTGCTGAGGATAGCGCTGTGCATCTGCGCGAGACCGTGCTGCCGACGGCGGACCAATTACAAGGAGAACAGAAGGTTGGGATACTTATTTCTATGTAGGTACACGATGTTTGGTAAGGGTGATTCCCCATTGTTCTACATATAGAACAAGTTTCTCTGTTCCACTTTTCCTAGAGAAGGAAAAGGACGAACAAACTACTGTTGTTCCGTAACGTGTTTTTCTATAGAACATACTTTGATAAACTAAAATCACCTAACTTACCGATTGATTATTACGATACAATTTTTTGGTCGAAAATATTTTTTCTGTAAGGGCCACTTTTATCATTAATTTACAAGGGCCCAGTTAGGTTAATATAATGCTATTGCAAGGATATATATTTTCGACGAAACGTTGAATCGTACAAGAGTGAATCGGTGAACAATACGGAGGCCAGGTTCCTGCAGTATTTTCGTCTATATCTAATTCTCTCACTCTCAAGTGAAAGAAAACAATTTGCGATCCGATTAAGTCACGCAGAAAAAAAAATTGCCCTAATGTCACAGCATGATGTCGCAGAATGCTCAGAGTTTAATGCTGTAAGCGTGTGGGAGTGGGTAAACTGGGAAAAAAAGTGCCAAATAAGATAATCAATCAATCGGAGCGCAGTCCACGGTGATCGCAGAGACACCACGGAAATTCGCGAGGGACTGTAACCACATAATAATTTATTACGATCCAGTTAGACTCCGTAACTAAGACAAGAATCACCGTTTCGATTCCCGCCTCCGACCCTGTGGTGATTATCTGAAACATTTCTTGTGTGTAAATCTGTCTACATAATATATGTATATTGAAAGAAGAGTGAGTGCGGGTAATAAGGTTAACGGTGCCCTTCGCAGTGTTATGGAGAGCCAATTCATGTCGAAAAAGGCAGGTCCATGACGCTGTACTGGCACCTACCTTAATGTACGGGAGTGAAAGTTGGTTATGGCAGAAGAAGCATAAAAGTAAAGTCAATGCCGTAAAAATGCGGCCATTGCGGAGCATGAAAGGCGTGACATTGAATGACAGGATAAGGAATAGTGTGATAAGGGAAAGTTGCGGTTTGAAGGAAGACGTAGTGACCCAGATTGAAAAGGGCATGCTTCGGTGGTTTGGGCATATGGAGAGAATGGATCAAAGTCGATTGACGAAAGAGATTTATATGGGTGATGTAATGGGCCGGGTGAGTAGAGCTCGCCCCAGAAGGACATATAAAGACCAGATTGGTGATGTCCTGGCCGAAGGTGGCGTGAAAAGTACTCGAAACCGGGAGGTCATGTATGAAAAGATGTATGAATGTAGATGAAGCGAAAGGGGTATGTCAGGACCGTGACAAATGGAGATCTGTAGTCTCTGCCTACCCCTCTGTGAGACAGGCGTGAAGTATGTATAATCTATGTAATGTGACTCTAGCACTCATAAGTATAAGCGCTACCCTGGTTTAAGGTCAGATGACTGTGAGCGCAATATTCAGATATAAATGGTGATTATTGCGTTCGTGTCCGCAGACTGTCAGGCGGTTCCGGGGAGGAGATGCCGCTGGCGGGCGGCGCGGGCGGCGCGGGCGGTGCGGGGGGCGCGGCGGGCGCGGCGGGCGGGGCGCGCGCTGGCCCCGCGCAGTGCTCGCCCGCGCGCCGCCTCGAGGCCTCCTCCTGCGACGTGTCCTCGCTCTCCTCCGGCGAGGAGGACGAGCGCTTACGCCGGTACCGCACTGCTTCCGGACCCCCGCCGCCCCCCGCCCCCGCCCTCGCACCACCTCAACCCTCACCGCCCCCGCCACGACGACCACCACCCCGCAACGTCTCCTTCGCCAGCCCCCACGGCGAACTCCTTCTAAGCCCGTCGCAACTAACCTCATAACAACTCGTGAACTGTCTACTCATAATACGGCACACACAAACACTTGCCTCGAAGTGCTACGTTCTATCCCGACTGTGTCTCTCGAGTGACGTGTGTGTCACACTGTGCGTATCTCGGTAGTGTTAATCTATGAATCTATACATATAGCGAACTTTTAATAAATGTTAACTGAATGTGCTAGGTCCATCCATGTGAAAGCCAACTAGAGTTTTATATTCGTCGAGGTGTGGTCTGTGGACAGGCTGTGTATATTATTGGACAATTGAATTATACTGAGGTATTTATTGTTATTAATTGGTATTGGAAGTCCAGGATGATATTTTATGCAAGTCACAGGATATACTTACTTGATGTTTTATTGTTATTTTGATAATCATTTTCCTTTGTTAATTCATGGACTCTTCACTATCTCTCGCTCTGGTTATACTTCAACGGACCACACCTCTATCTAAACATTATGTTAATGAAATAGTTATATTATACAAATTGTATAAATGGTGGAATTAATTTAATACTGCCTATTAGATGCGAATTTATATTTAATGAAAAATATGAGATTCAAAACCTAGATTTATAACTGACAATAATGAT
The DNA here is from genome assembly GCA_012932125.1 of Conopomorpha cramerella. Lineage (NCBI taxonomy): Eukaryota > Metazoa > Arthropoda > Insecta > Lepidoptera > Gracillariidae > Conopomorpha > Conopomorpha cramerella. The sequence goes on from SJJU01005442.1 coordinate 5,696, forward strand.
TGTTAACTGATATATAAAGTGTTATGGCGTATGCATGTTGAATTTATTTAAATGTTTATTGAACAGAATTGTTTACTTTGACATTATCAATCTGAGTCAACGTGTTTCAATATTAACTTTATTTAATAAAATTAATATTTCACTTCACATATATTATACCAACTTCAGTTGACATTATGCGTCAAAATGTGTATAAGTCATTATCCGGCTTTACATGTTCACAAAATATGTCATTATGAGTCAAATTGTGTCATTATGCGTCAAATATCAGTTGAAACATGTCAAAACTGGATTTTACGTAATGTTTCCAGCAATAATTTCATCCTATGTTTTAATTTTGCTGGCAATATTAGTATCTTTGACACGTTGACGATTTCAATTCATAACGAAAAATATAATCCCGTGACTAACGGTTGGCAACTGACAATTGCAGTATGAAATTTGTGCAAATATTTTGTATTAATATTATCATCAAACTACTGTTGCTTAACATTAGATACAGGAAGTGTCTTCAAAACTGATAGACCTATGTCTTGGACATACAGAAAGAAGTGTCAAGACATATAACGTGCTGTGATTTGTTGAAACAGGCTGAGTCACACGAAGCGTGAAATAACAGCCAATCACAGTGCGTTTTTGGTCTATGTCGTGTATCTTTAGTGACGCGCGTGCTAGGCCTGTTGGTACTGGCAGTCATTTCATCGCCAAAGTCTAAAAGTCAAAGTCTGGCGAGTTCTTGATAAAAAATACGTGAAACATCAATATTTTACTTGCGCTAGGTACCTACAAGTACAACCTATATTTTGGAAGTTTTTTTATTGTCCCCCTATTTATTGATAATGAAAAAAATGGTATCTATGATTATGACATTGGTTAATTTTTTTTCTGAGATTACATACGTTTTGAACAAACAATCGCCAATGTTAGCAAAACTCGATGTGTAGAGCAGAACGCTGTGTAACATTCACGTTTTTATAATAGGTAAGTTGTAATGAATTAGATTTTCTATCTCATGGAAAGCGGTTTTTGTTGCGTTCTATCAACTTGTTGGCACTGCCAAACTGTTGTTATGATAATATTGTCTTTAAACACTGGACACACATTTTATTTTCCTTTGTAAGATCCGTTTCAGTCCGTGCCATGTTATATAGCGTGAAATGTGTATAGTAAACAGCCCCCTAATAACATACCCCCAAAGTACACAAAGTTATTAAACGTTATAAATTATAAACAATTTTATAGGTATTCCATCCTATGCATCGACAAAGCTATTTTGAGACTAATTTTTTGATACCTCATGGCACGTGTCCTGAAAAATGTTCACTTAAGATTTATACTACTTTATCACTTTTAAGGAAACATTCTAATGCGTGTCAACCATACATCTGTAACGAGCTCACCACCTGTCACGTTGGGTTAAATATTAACATTAGCTTACCAAGTCCGTCTATACACTCTTCTTTTGGAATAAAAACCAAGAGTACCAATTTATATTTACATGACATCATCAATATAACAAAACATAGTAAAACCGCTTTCCTGAAATACCTATAAATGTAAAAATGCAACTTGCAACATGGTGGTGTTCTGATCATCGGAAGTAGTCCATATTATATTTAAAATCACTAACAAACCAACTGTATCTTCTTTTATACCAAAGCTCCTGCTGGTCAGAGTACCACATTTTGTTACAAGTTGTAAATAAGCAGTCATATTGACAATCGGTCCACTAGAATATAATATTCAGTAATGGTCCGTTTTACATTGTATTAATTTTATACATACAATATCTTTTCCATTTTTTTTATTAATATCTAATATTGACGTGTGTATGAGTGTATCTGACTTTTTCATGGAAAACAATTACTGAACGGATTTTGAGCTAACGTAGTTGGGAGGTTTATTGATTTCTACGTTACAGACAGCTTTAAAACAAAGACAGCAGGTGAATTGGAACAAGTTGGATAGGACATAGTTCTGGGATCGAACCAGGTTTTTAAGCTAGTACTCGGATGTGTTAAGATATTTTAAGCTTTTTTATTTTCTTTAATTTTAAGTGGATCGATCGTCAAAATGCATGTAATATACCGCACGTTTAGACCTACTGTTTATAAATTTACCTAAAATATTCAATATATATTTTAGACATATTTGCACCTATAGTAGTGAATATTACGATGTACCTACATCTGCAGATTTTGGTAGATATATATTATGTACATATATAAGTATGTATTTAATATACTTACTTAGGTACGATAATTTTGAAATAATTAAAGTGTTACAATTGTAATACGTTGGGAAAAAATACAAGTTTTTACTTTCATAATAAGCTGATACTAACCTAAATTTAACGAATAAAATTAATAGGGTGTTCAGTAAATTAATTAAAATCCAATTCGCGGAGAAATCCACTTTTAAAGGGTAAAACATTTTCAAATCACTATTGTTAAATATTTTCATTTTTTAATTATTTTTTCGTCAATTATAATAAATTCATTGTACTTACTTACTTTCGTTACGTAAGTAACAAAAAAAGTGAAGTGAATAAATAAAAACAATTGGTCAATTAAATCCTGTTATAGTTTTGTCAAAAAACATTTAATTAAAAATGTGTTGTTTGTTAGCTCGGTTTCTGTTTGAGGAAATAAAATACTAATTACTTATATTTATTATTATTATTACTTAGTAACATACTGTAATGTATGGTCTAATGTGTTCATAAAAGTTATAAATTATTGTAATATTTTTACTATAAGTTCTACTATGTATTACCTACACTCTCTTGTTAAAACCTCGTAAGTCAATCATTGTAATGTTAACACACAAATTCAATATTATAATCCCTAATGGGGTGAACAGAGTATTCACAGAGAAGCAGAAAGGGGCTTTGTTTATTTTAAGCCTAGGACAAACCTTTTATGCAGTTTATGTATGGTTTGATATTATTTGGTTGATTGGAGTTTATGACTATATATTATTGTAATATGATATTGGCATTTATTTTATTTTACAGGTTGGTTTTTATTTAAACATCCTTAAGCATCGTACTTATTATTAATATATTATTTACGTATGGATGGTACTCTCTCTCTGAGCGAAGGCAGAATACCAGTTCATGTCACGGGCAACTGTGACATCATGCTGAGCCGGAGGCTCATTTTCGTTGGACAAATGCAGCATGCATTCTTTGATGTCATGCTACAATTATTTATGGGTTTTAATGTAAAAATTCTTATTAATATTATTTTTATTTTTTTGTTTTTGTTATCTTATTGTGTGTGTGTGTTGTATTTGTTTATCGAAAATAATGTTATGCCTATGTCTAAACCAAAGCGAGCTCGCGTCAGCGTTGGCGTTTGCGAGACATTGCAGTCCTAACGTAACCGTATGTTTCCACTCGCCACCCTGTTGCACTGCGCCGCCAAACACGCAAATTAAAACAACTATCCGTCTCTTTCACTCCGCATGAGTTGGAGTGCGCGCGACTGATGTTTGAATAATGTTTTAGCGTAATCAACAGTGGAAACGCACATGCACAAGAAGATATGTTCAACATGGGTCTAGTTATAGCCCCCTAGAAAAACACTCCAAGAAAGTAATGATAAGACATAGAACGCGCTGCGATTTGTTGAAGCAAGCTAAGTCGCCCGAAGCGTGACATAACAGCCTATCACAGCGCGTATTTGTTTTGTGTCCTGTCTTTCTTGACCTGCATGCTAGGGCTGCTGGTCTATTGTTAGTTAAATACGAGAGAACCAGCGTAAATTAATATGTGTCATAGACATAGACATTTCTTTATTTCGACACACAAGTACAGACACACACAGACGAAAACACTATTTTTAAAAGCATAAAGTTCATTAAAAAATGGATCGTGTAGCACTGCGCGTGTGCTGCACCTCGCGGTCGAAAAGGGCAACGACTCAGCACTCAGTGGTGTCACGAGCATAACTGCCCGCGACGCTGATATTCTGCCGACGCCCTAAGGGAGAGGTAGCCTATCATAAATACACAAATAAATAAATATGTAGGTAAAAGTGTCAAAAATGTTTTTTTTATTATTCTTGTCTAGTGCAAATGTACGGTATCGTATCAGTACATTGCGGCATTGAAACGGATCCTGAAATAGAATTGAAGTCTTACGCTATAATGTACTTGACATTTTCGTTTTATATCCAAAAGTCCTTTAATTTCTGTATTTATGTGAAAATATTACATTTGTTCTTACGAGGTCATTTTAGAAGGTAATCATATATATTTAATTGTGTTTTGGGCATGCTTGCAATTGATTTCGTTTTACATTATTAACTCCTTATTAATAACAAAAAATATGAATTGTGTATGTATTTTGCACACGTGAATAAAATTTGAAATGATAGAAAAGGACAAAATATTACTCAGTGTTCCATCCTTTTCTGTTACATATTGCTTATTTTTTTGTTATTATTAACGGAGTTACTGTTCTTTTGACAGTTCTTGTAAAGCTAATGAACTGACTGGCCTAATAAAATCACAACACAGTAATATAATAATAATAATTTAACAGTAAACAATTATAAAACTGAAACCAACATTAATGAAACAAAAAAAATAGGCATAAATGTACATAGATGTTAAGAAAAAAAATGAGCTTCATTATATAGAAATACAAGCTTGTGTATTAAAGTGTTATGTAAAAAAAAACTATAAAGTAAATTCTATACGAAATCACTCATACAACATTTCCATGATGTTTAAATTAAATATGCACCAACATTTATTGCTGAAAGTACCTAAAAATTATATTAAATCTACGACAGATTTACTTTTCTAAAGTTTATCGAAAACTAATAAATAATACGAAATGTATACCAAAATTTTTGTATGAATATTAATTTATGTTACACCAAGATACGTAAAATACCTATTTTTGTCGAATAAAAAAAAATTTAACTAACGCACAGAAAAATATATAAGATAGGTGACAGGGTTTTTCTATTGCAGTTCATAAGGCTTCAGAATATAATTGACAGTCTGTTATTCTCTGTCCTTTTCTGATGACCTACAAAAAGAGTGAGAGGGAAACACAAAATTACTGTCAAGTATATTCTAGGCTAATGAATGTACCTTCGTGACATAAAACAATGTATGTTCTTACACACCTGACATTTATACGCACTATTCACTTTTAGTACCACTAGTACCTCAGAGTCTGTATCCCTGGGGGTATTCATCATCATCAGCCACATAACGTCCACTGCTGGACGAGGGCCTCCCCCAATGAGATCATTTGGGGTGAAATGCCAGTAATCGCCACGCTTGGCAGGCGGGTTGGCGATCGCAGTGGTGTTGTGGTTTAACTCACATAGAGCGCTGCTGCCCGATCTCTGGAGAGCTCCCTCGGTCGCCTCTTACGACCCCCATGACGGGAAAAGTTGGGCTGGGGTGGTGACACATGTATTCTATTCGCCGTCACCACACGGCTGGGGGTATTACTGTACCCTTAACCCTAAGACCCGTATTCTGAAACAATTATCAGTACTCAAGTGTCACTTGTTTGCCTCTTACACAAACATGCGGTGTGAACCGCCGGCATGTGGAATGACTTGCCGGTGTCTGAGTTTTCTGCGCAGTACAGTCTGGAGGTCTTCAAGTCAAGGGTAAATAGGTACCTAATGAACAAGTGTGCTACATCGTAGACCACATCGCTGCTAACATCAAGCAGGATGGTGAGTAAACGCCTGTTCACTTTAATAATAAAAAACACGTTATTAGAGCAGAGATATTTGTGAGAATTTCAGAACACAGGTATCAAATTAAATTTGATGTACGGCTAGTTCTCCGAGGGTTACAAAATCTAGGTACTAGTAGAACTAAACCCTATCGCCCATATTTTGTGCTAATTACGCCGTTTTATTACTTTTGGCATAGAAGTGCTTCCATAATTACTATGTACCTATATTTCTATCTATTGAATTATCACATACCTATCGTAGAGTAAAATATTTATACCAATCAGCCCAGTTCAAATAGTTTTGCATTTAGATTTTTTACAGTTCATGAGAACTAAAGTCCAGGTCTCCAGGTCTTGTATTTCACGACTGTACGTGGCTCTTATTTGTTACGTTACATACGTTTCAACACAATTTAGAGTGTACAAGGTACATTGCTCTGGTGATTTGTAATATACTAGCTGTGCCACGTGGTGTTACTCGCATCCTTTTTGTTCCTTTGTCAAGTAGCTTTTATTCGTTACAAACACCCATCCATACAATTCTTTATAATAATATTAACCCGTTCCCATTGGAATTTCGGGAT
>SJJU01005444.1:0-11904 GCA_012932125.1 Conopomorpha cramerella
GCGTCTGTGGTCCAGTTGGTCGGATACTTGCTTTGTAACCGGGAGGTCCCGGGTTCGAGTCCGGCTACTGGACGTGTACCAATGGGACTCTTTTTCAGAGCTATGTACGCAACGCAACGCTCGTACGGTGAAGGACAACATCGTGATGAAACCCGTACACCATAAGGTGTGTGAACCTATAACGGCGATGGGCTCACCCCCTGTCACGTTGGGTTAAATACGCTTGGTGAACCGTTGGCATTTGCTTATTAAGCAAGTGCCTCTGCCTACCCGGCTGGACATCTGCTGCACCTGTACAGCTTCTTGATGTTACTAGTTCGAGCAGCAAATTGCCTATAAAATGGCATTTACCTACTGGCGTTTTGATTTTTGAAGCTAAATCTGATGCCGATTTCACGCAAGTAGATAACAGCGGTTGAAAATGGAGGCATTCATTGAACTGGTACATACACACATGAACATGGTCTAGGGATATTTCAATCAAACTTAAATATCTAAAATTATATTAACTTTGTGTTAAGACACCTATACATTAAAATAAACCTCATTTAATAAATAGCCTCTAATCTGACAATAATCGTTTTTAAAAAAAAACTTCGTAGAAGAAGAAGAAATAATAAGCCAAAAACTTATGACTTGATTAAAACTCCATAAACTTCTATAAATCTTTGTCAAACGGATCTCCGGTGTTCATTTAATCATGTCACAGGAACGAATGTTAAGAGCAGTGGACATGATTGAAACTCCAGCACCCACAACAAGTTCATTCTTATCAAGTTGGCACAATTATTGTTTGGGCAGGAATTCGTCATTCTTGACGGTAGAACGGCCCTCGTTTGGATACAAGGCAATATGACTGCTCTAAAATACCGCGATGAGGTGCGCGAGCCGAGGTGAGCCTGTAATCTTGCCCCACAGATGGCAAATTTCCAGCTAATGCACGACAACGCCAGTCCACATACGGCGCGTATCGTTACAAATTGGTTAAAACAGCACGATATCTAACCTTTAGACTGACCAGCATGCTTAGGATATGCTTCAGAAAAGAGCTCTCCAGAATTTACCTGAACATATTGTGCATGAAAACCAGCTTTTCTTGCATCTTCATCATAAAGACTGGGGACAATATTCCAAGACAGAAAATTGACACCCTTGTTTTGAGTATCCAGAACCGCTGCAGATGTGTCAGGAATGACTTAGGTGCCACTCCACAGATTTTTTTTTGTAAATGTTCTCTTCAGGGTTTTTTTAAACGCAATGAACAAGTATTTGACCACTATTCTACATGATGTAAAGCAGCGATGTGGTCGACGATGGAGCACGCTTGTTCTTGTTCTTGTGACTGTACTGCGCAGGAAACAGACTCCGGGAAGTCATTCCACATCCTGGCGGTTCGCGTTAATGGTAAATCCACCTGGTATAAATGACGTTTTGCTGTTCTCCTGGTTGTCCTATTGTAAAAACGCGATGGGGGTTAGGTTATGCAACTCCGTAGCACACTCTTCAAAATGCACCCGATAGAAGACATATAGGCACGTAACCTTGCAGGGATGTTCTAGGCTTTGTAGCCGAGCATCAAACAACCTGTCGTCACCTATGAGTCTTCTAGCACGCCTCTATATTGCCTCCAGAGCCTCAAGCTCGTATTTTTCTGATCCGTCCCAAAGATGAAAGCAGTATTCCATACACGATCGAACTTGTGCTTGATACAATGTGAGCAACTGTCCCGGTGAGTGTGTGGTGGCTGCGCGTTAGGCCGTAGCCTCAATATAGGAGCCAAAGTTGAGGTTGGGGGTTAACGTCATACCTAAAAGCTCCAGCCGATTGGCTGTATGAGCCAGATGAAATGGACTCCTTTTTGCTGAGAATAGACACGCCCTGGGTTGTAATGTTTTAAAAAATAAAGTAATGTTTGAAATTTTATTTCTTCTTCTAAGTTTTTTTTTAGTTTAATTTTAACCGAAAGATTATTATCAGATTAAATCGTATATTAAATAAGGTATATTTTAATGTATAGGTTAGGCTTAACAAAAAGTTACTATGATTTTAGATAATTATGTTTGAAATATTCTTAGACCATGTTAATGTGCGTATTACCTGAACTAATATTGAAAGAAATTTGAACGAAACACTTTTCATTTGACATGTACACCAATGTTCCGAAAATTTCTTTTAATATCAAAACAGACATTTTGTATACCTGTCTATGTGTGTGTGATAATACGTATAGGAAAGCGATTTTGTATGCAGCGTTGATGACGTCAAAAAGAGAAATAGGCCCTTAATACAATGATGTACGATGTATTCACTTGTAAATCAGTTTAGTGAATTTTATGTTAAAACCAATGAGAGATTCCTTCGGCAGCCACTTTTTTTGTTTTAGTTCTAATCCCTAGATGCAGATAGTGCCGAAATGTCAATAGAACAATTTCGATCCTTGAACAATTCAATATCAATCATCAACGTTATTTTTTTTCTTGTTGTGATGTGATGCAAGAACCGCCAAAGAGACGTTTACTCACGTTTCTTTCTTAACCAATAACAAATTCCATGAAAGTAACGAAAAATCTACGCTACGGCTACGAAGTGATACGTTTGAGAGCCTAAAGTTATTTACGGAAAATTTACCGAGATCGACATATCGGCTCAGGTTCTCTATCGAGGGACTTGGCTGTATCGTCGCTGCAATGTCCCCGTAGAGCGCGAAAGAAACACAGCCATACCATCCTTTACTGGAACCATTTCGCCGGATTTTCAGGCCTCTGGATACGACCAGAACGCAGAAATTTTCACATATTCTAGAGGAAATGTTTTTATTTTTTAACAGATTTATATAAAACTTAAACCATGCTACATTATCCCTGAAACTAGGGAATATTTTATCCCACGGGAACAGCACTCGCCGTAAGCAACACCGCAGTACTCAGCTGTTTTAATAATAAAGAGGTAAAATAAATGCATTGAGTATTTATTCTTATTTATTATACGTAATGGGATCTCTCAAACGACTGAAAAAAAAAAACATTCTACGGAAGGCAAAATTCTATCTCGTTATTTCCATAAGGTTGAAATTCCCGTGTGTATAAGATGATCGCCCACGCCTCAGTCTCTCTGCAAAGTAAAATAGACAGGTTCGCTTATCATACAAATGAAAATAAATGTACAGGCACACGTCACGCAAAAGTAAGACATGTTTTTTGTAGATACGGAAAACCAGCTGAGGCGACGGCCTTAGGCGATTTGAGCGAGAGAAAAGTTTTTTGAGAAACGTCTATTAGAGTATCCCATAATAATCCTCGATTCACCTACCGTGAAGTATTTGTGGTCAGAACACCTGCCAAGTATCGCGGATGCGAATGGCACCGCGACCGATAAAAATACGTTGAACTGAAGGCATTTGCTGTGTGTATCTAAGTACGTATTTTACATTAAATGTACTTATATTTTTAAACGTATTCCACTTAAAGCCGTACCAATTGTTACATGTAGAAATGGGAATATGTATAACGCTAAGTTTTGTCTCTGAAAGGATGTAGGAGTCCGCGTGTTTTGCGCATAGCAACACTGCGTACTGCGTATAAAAGGACCCGAGCAATGGTCTTAAAAACGCTGTTGGACTCGTTAATATGAACAACGTTTACTATGTCGACATTTTTCATTTCCCTGCTTTGTCGCCATAGTAAAAGTTGTTCATATTGACGAGCCCAACAACGTTAAAGACAGTAAAATGAATTATTATCTTATTTGGTAATGCCGTTCTCGAGATTTCCGCTTTGCAACACATCAGGCGATTATTTTTAATTTATATTGATAAAAATGATACGAAGAAAGATAGATAATAGGTTTAAACAATTTTACCATTTCAAATCGTTGTGAAACATACTTTTCCAATTTGTTTCTGTGGATTCCCGTAATTTTTATTAAGATTTCGAACAATGGGAGTTCTGTTATGTACTTATATAATTAGGGACACAGAGTCAAAATACTGGACTTATACTCGCTAACAATATTAAACGCCCATCGACCCTTAAACAAAATTAAGAAATCTCCTCGAATAAATTTAAAAGAAATAAAAATAAAAGTACTAAACCTACTTAAGTAAGTAAATGATTTAACATTTTCCCCTAACTTCATGGAGGAGGTTTAAAAATTTAAAAAAAACGACCCCGGAAGTCGCCAGGTGTCGTCACATAAACTTTTCACTTGGATAAAGACAGTTTCTGTGCACAGTTTGACGTGATTCCCTTAATTATTTACATTCGCCGTCGTCGAGCCGTGAGAATTTCCGTAAATTGAAAACCTGGTCTTTTTTTGAGAAAATCTATTTTGTATTTATTTCTATTTATCTGTGTTTTATACGCTTGATGAACCGTGGGCATTTGATTAGCAAGTACGTGTGCCTACCACTATTACTACTACCACATTTAAAAAAAAAAGAAAAAGAGAAATATAACAACTGGTTATACCTCGGTGAAGTCACCAAATAGTGTATCCCGTTCGGGTGAGAATTCGCGGATAGTTGTATTGATTGGGTGATATTCCAATGCATAAGCTAGAGTTTAATTAAAATCCGTTGCATGGTTTTGTTGTAGTGTGAAAAGGTATCAAACATCCATATACCCATCCAAACAAACTTCCATATGGCCAAACAAACTTCAGATAGTAGCATAATTTCTTTGTTTTAAAAAAGATAAATTAAAAAATATCGTGACTTAAATTCACTTTCAGAGGTCCATGTTACACTGTAATACTCTAGTATATGAACTGTCATCTTGAAATTCCTATCATGAGTGTCAAGTCAAATTGTCAATTGCAACCCAATTTCACAGTGACGTCTCTACTTTCAATTAACTACACGAGTGAATACTTTCAACTAAGAATTAGTTTACTTTGTCAGTCTGTAACTTGTTATTTGCATAAAACATGAGGGAGTGGTGGTCGTTTCTCGTACAGTCGTAAACATGTTACATTGAACCATTTTTACTTTGACCTCTCTAGGACCTGTACTCTGAAACCGCCTTCAAACACAGATCTCTGTTCACGTTAGTCTCGCTCTAAACCTGTGTGAGCAAAAGAGACAAACTATACTCAAGCGACACATGAGTACTGGCTATTGTTTCAGAGTAAGCACCTAGGTGTGGTATTGAACTCAGGGCAGAGTTCAATGTATACTCCACATACCATCTACCTACATCCATCGACTACAATAGTAAAAATTGTAAACAAATGTAATTTGAGCGCTGTTTTCAAATGTCTTTTTATGTATGGAAGATCAGCGAAAATATTATTTTACTTTACGTAGTAGTGCAGTCGGAGTGAGTCGCACCTGGTGTTCCACATAGTTACGGACAACTCAATTTAATTACTATTCCTCGGGATATTATCACGGGCTAAGAATACCGCCGTGTTAGTGGATTTAGCTAGACATCACTTCGTTTTTTTAGTGCTTTGGCTACTTAACATGGGATGAAGGCAATGTGTGTGTTGTTGTAAAATATTTATATATTATATTATATTTATATTTATATATGTTAGTGGATTTAGCTAGTCATCACTTAGTTTTTTTAGTTTTGCTTAGAATGCAATTTCATTTGATACTGATGATTTAAGAGGTGCATTAAAAGTAGTTAGTCCGCCATATTGCGAGTGCCGCCATGTTGGATTTAGGAAAACGTCAATAATTAACCATGCATTGTCATACGAACAAACGTGTACACAAAATTTCAGCTCACTCGGCTCAATACATCTGCTTCAAAATGATGATTCACGAGTCGCAATATTTGACTCGACGATACATATATTACATACACTGCAAGTTAAATAAAAGCTAAATAGTATATGGTAAACTAACTGTTAGACAACAGCCCTTACTTAACCTACATTAGTATATGAGGTCGTCGATTGATACATTAAAAACTAGTTAATTTTCCAAATAATACAGTCTACCTTATAAATAAATTGTGAAAACAAAACTAACCCGGAAACATTTACGAAATGGGGTCAAAGAAACTTGTTATTACCCACTCAATAATTCAGTATCTAACTAACCCCTAAGAATGCACGTACATTCAAATGACCTCTTTTCTTTCACAGAAGTAGTTCAATATTCGTAAAAGTATTGATAGAGCCTCTGTGGCCCACGGTTCAGGTTGGACTTGCAATCGGGAGGTTGTGGGTTTGAGACCTGCTGTACTTACTGTACGTGAACCGATGTACGTACATGGGCTTTCTCAGAACCTATGTACGCAACGGAACGCTCGTAATAAATACGGTTGGTAAACCGTGGGCATTTGCTGTGAGCCTCTAACTTAAAACTGCCGTTTGAACTGTATTTATTACTCGGTAATATAAGTAAAAACGAATTAAAACTATAAAAATATTCTGAAAGGAACTGCTGAGCAATCGGGACCCCTTCCGCCTAATTTTTCCAACAATGTCCTAATCATTCTTAGACAGAACAGCTACGCATGATCACCTCACCAGGAATTGAAGCTTGAGTGAAATCACGAACGAAAAGGGTGTATAGACAGGAACTACCGGATCATACAGGCATTTTTAAAATGACTGGGTTACCAATATTTTTCTAGAGTTCGACAACCCAGTTTATTGATTACCCCACAGCATTGATAACCAAGTAATTTTGAAAAGGCCGGAATTGTTACGATTCAGCACTACACTTTATATCAAAGATACGGAGGGGCATATCTGACTCATAGAAAAAATACTCCCAATGTCATAGATAAAGCGATATCTGCGACAATTATTGTGTTCCTATAAGTATTATACAAACAGTTGGCATTGAAATGTTTCCAATCATCAATCATAATCTGTTAGTATCAGTTTATGGAACAATGTTTTATCAAAATAATGTGAGTAAGTTCGTAAATCCATCCAAAGTATAAAGAAACAAAAAGTTTTTTTGTTTCAAGTTTTACGGCAAAGTTGAACTTAACTACAACTTTATAAATAATATTTTTGTTTTTGTAATTTGGACACAATGCAGGGGTGGTCTGTCTACTCCATTTTAAATAATGGAATTAACCAATAAATGTAATATCACTGTTCTTGACCAACTTCGAAGAAGGAGGAAGGAGAAAGTTCTCTTCTCTCTCTTGTTTCCCTATACTAATACTTACACCAAGCACAAGGTAACTTGTCAGTTGTTGGTATGTGATATACGGAACCTGTAATAACTTTGGTATAAGTTTTACCACTTTATTACATACACACATCAAAAGTGTCTAGGTATCAAGTATATTTTAGAAGATTGCAATCAAGAATATATTTTACAAAAACTTAATTCATTCAAAAGTCATTGATACAGGCATGGAGAATTAGATAGGAGACCAATCCAGAAGATTAGATGTGATTTAAATAAATTATATTTTTTCTCCAATAATAAATTATATGATTGGAGAGGCCTATGTCCAGCAGTGGACAAGTATGGGCTGATGATGATGATAATATTTTTTAGAGCTAAGAATGTTCTTGATCCCTAGACACTTTTGATGTGTGTATATTGTATTACCTAATACATATGGTTAATTATAAGGAAAGTTTACCCTTGGTTGGTGGAGTACTATACTTTCCTTGGTTGACGTCCCGGGAAATTGGTAGAAAATCAGTATCCCATCATGCATTAAAATTTCAGAAGAAATGATATAACCATGTCCAGGTTATAAATATCTTTCCACCAAACTCTTGGAAATTTCTAACAAATTATAGGTAAGCAATATATAATTACTCCCATGAATATTGTCAACGACGATTAACTGGTGAGAAAGGAACTGTTGAGCAATGGACTAACTTCCACACTTAAATAACTTACCAAATTTTCCCAACAATGACCCAATAATTCTTAGTCAAAAGGCTAGGAATGATCTCTACACCAGGAATTAAAGGCGGCATGAGCTTGTGTGAGTGTGTATGCAAAAAAATATTACCTAAGTATGTAGAGCACACATGTGGCGATGACACGAAGCAATTAAATATTATTGTGTTGATTAGTCAGAAGAGGCAAAAGTATGAAACCGATGGTCCCAATTAAAAATGTCGGTAGTGCAATTTTAGGAATATGTAATAGTGTACTTTTCTACACCGTTAGATTGGCGTTATTAAGATCTATAAACTTATACGTATATTACATCACGTAAAGATACCAAAGATTATAAGCTGTTGTTAATTTGAAGTATGTACCACAAGTAGTTTAGGTTTAATATCCAAAACTATCTTCTCTCCTGAACATGTTCCGTTTTGTAGATCCGACTTTCTTAATAGGGACCATCGAAACGCCTATAAAATATTGATAGCAAAATTTTACCTTTTGGATTGAAACACAAAAAAACATGAGGGTTTTATGCATTTTTCACTTACTGAACCATCATCAGCCCATATTTGTCCAAACACTTCAGCTTGCTAATTCGATTACCTATGTCGATAGCTTTGCTTCTCTGTTGGACACTTTCACGTTTCTGTTTCGATCCTTCAGAAAACGCCAACCACATCTCACATAGCACGATGTGCAACTTTGAGCTTGTGAGCCAGCCGTGCCGTCAGTGTCCACGTTTCAGCTACGTATGTCATTACAGGTAGGATACACTGATTAGAGACTTTTATCTTTAGGCACTGTGGGATCGATGATGTACAAAAATGTTTCATTACGTTCTATACGGTCTTAATTGTAAGTAGTATAAAAACACTTCTGTTCTCGAAAGGGAAGACCACTAAACCGACCGAACCTAAAGTGATAAAAATACAAAGTAATGTTGTTTTAAGAAATTATACACTTAATCGTCCAACAATTATAATTATAAGCATCCTTAAAAATCCTGCAGCCCGCCTTATACACGCATAATGAAATTATCTGAAATATTAAAACTATTTCCACATTGACGTGAATGAATGAAGTCACATTGAGTTAAAAAATACTTTTATTCATGAAAAATAATCTGCTTAAAATAAGCTATAGCTGTAGAGAAAGAAAAAGTAGTGAGCGTCCAGAAACTATGCAAAATTACAATTCTGCGCTTTTCTTTCAGAAAATATCGGAACGTTATTATTTTCGTTATTAACTTCTTTATGTTTTCGGGCTTTGTAGGACTTGATCTCAACATCCCAGTATCACTGCGGCCTTTACTGGTCTATTGCGGTCGCCACCTGGATAGTGTTCTCATAGCTCAATATCAATGTTGAGCGTTTTCATAAATTACAACACTTTTATGATAGTTAGATTCACGTGACGAAAACACATGTCTTCCCAGATTTGTGAATCGTTTTTGTGCATCAGAGGTCCGCATTCACTCAGGAAGTGTTTTATTGGTGTTTCATCTGCCTCGATATAGAAACGACACATACTTATTGTATTCCGAATCATCATCATAATCAGCCACATAACGCTCACTGTTGGACGAGGTCCTCCCCCAATGATTTCGATGATCATTTGGCGGAAAATGCCAATAATCACCACGTTTGGTAGACGGGTTGGCGGTCGCAGTAGTGTTGTGATTTAACTCGCAGAAAGCGCTATGTTGCGCTTGCTCTCTGGAGAGTTGCCTCGGTCGCCACTTAAGATCCCCACGACGGAAAATGTTGGGCTGGTGAGGTGACACATACACATATACATTCTATTCGCCCTCACCACACTATTATTCCGGATGCCCACTTAAAATAAATAAAAAACGTATTAATTGAAGCAAAAAGACGGTTTTTCCATGTTATTGAAATTGCTTATGCCTTCGCTACGCAAGTATTAAGCATATATTGAAAAATTCTGGTCTCATCTCGGAAATTTAATCAAGTCTTAGGGACATGGCTGCTTGTATCTACGTCGCACTTTTTAATTAAAGAGCAAGCTTTTCTTTATTTGTAGAGTTTTATATCTAAACCCAGCAAAACGCTACAATTTGTCTCTGTGTTCATTGGTTACTTTTATTTTGACTTACTTTTAACATTTTAAAATTCTTTTGTGTAATACTATAAATGCGAAAGTTTCTGATAAAGTGAAACGTGAGATGTGTGTATGGTTTCGAATTTAGAGGAAACTCGGTGAGCGGATATGTTATCCCTTTGATTCCCAAGGGAACGGTAAAACGGCGGGGAACGCTGTGAGACTCAGATCGTATGTCATAAATTGCTAATGTCATAAACATAAACATTAATGTGTGCAATGCACCTATTGTCTACAATGTGTAAACGTACCAGTATCCATTATCCATCTTTTTGTTAAACTCGAAACCGCTTCTTACCTGAAAACAAACAAAAGTATAAGGTTAACAATTTAATACACTTTGACAAAATCTTCATCTTGTTGCACCAATGCAATAAGTATTTTTTTTGTTTTTGTTGTTCTGACAAAGCAGACATATGAAGACGACTAGACATATTACAGAAGTGACAAACTTACTGTCTAGATAATAGAAAGCTTTTATGTTTATCTCAGTAATGCTGTGCTGACGAAGGGAACAAATATTTACTTATTGCATTATTTAACAACTAGATCGCCTTTTGCAATGTTACCAGTCTCAATTTTACATTTGTGACATAAGAGTATATATACATAAGAGTATATTTATTAAATACTAGTGGACGCCTTGCGATTTCATTCGCGAAGTTTCAATATTTCATACAAACTATATCACCCTCTATATAGCGACGCGACCAACAGGATCGGGGTAAAAAGACCTATGTCCGTCTCCCGGTTCTAAGCTACCTCCCCGCCAATTTTCAACCAAATCGGTTCAGCCGTTCTTGAGTTATAAATGGAGTAACTAACACGACTTTCTTTTATATACAGGGCGTCCCACGGCCATGCCACATGGAGGGAAAGTATCTTAAATATTTTAGATAGAACATTTTACTGAAAGAAGACATTATTTTAATTTCAAAAACAATTTTAACTGCATTCATAGATTTTTTTAATAATTACAATTTGAACCGGGAATCGAACACGCACGAACGCTACACGAGAAAAAAATCACTATTTACAATATTTAAGGTACTCTCCCTCCATGTGGCATGGCCGTGGGACGCCCTGTATATAGATGAATCACTAATCTGTCGTACAACATCGTTTACCTACGCAGTTTCAAATGTCAAATAAACGCACAAAACAAGGGAAATTGCATGTTTATTTTATTTACTCTCTGAATGACATTAAACAAAAGATCGCGGGTCGTAATCAAATAAATGAAAATTCCCCTTTCATTTCCGATTTTCTATAATTAAACGAGGCAATTCAGTGTTGTATTTGATATTATCTCCGTGGCATCTCATTGGTATCGTTTATCGTCAATTTCTGGTGTTTAAGTACCTATAAATGTAATTACTCGAGTGTAAACAAGAAACAATTCGGCTGTAAACGATAATAGGCGGTAAGGGCAACATAGAGATAAATTTAGATTTCATTTATTAATCGTAGCGTGCGTAGCGTGGTACCGTTGTACGAAGCATTGTAATAACACTTGGTACTTACGTTTACCAAGCTACATATGTAGGTACAGAAAAAGTTAAGTCATGAATACAAAATTATGCTACATTTCAAGAGCTGAGTTACTAAAACATTAATTAGCGCTATCAGATGCTTATTAAAGTTAAGTTTGTTTTATATAAACTACTGCCCGGCTTCCGATTATTCTTTCACTATTAGAATGCTCAGCTACGCAACGCTCGTACGGTGAATGACCAAATCGCATACCACAAGGTGTCTGAACCCTATAATGGCGATGAGCTCTCCCCCTTGAGAGAACCGTGAGCATTTGTGTGAAAAAATATACTGCAAGAACTTTTCATTACCTGAGAGTAACTTGGACACTCAGGATAAATGATATTCCTACGGGAATATAATAAAACGTGAGTCACTCGACACAATACATATTGTTTCATTGTTTGCAGTACTAACTGCTATGT
>SJJU01005445.1:0-10848 GCA_012932125.1 Conopomorpha cramerella
AATAATAATAATCTTTTTATTGTCAGGCAAAAAAGATACCTTTATAGGTATCGGCCCATAAAAACAAATAAAATACAATACAAAAGAAAAAATTACAAATGGATACTATACATAAACAATATTATATTACTTAAAAACTATCCTTCTTTCTGCACATCCCGTGTTTTGTCGTCTGCAGTGTTCTGCAATCTTCCTCGGAAGCGCCGAAACACTACACCCGATGGCCAGAAGGATGTGTTCATGAAGGTTATATCGATGCAACTGTTCAGACGTCAGTACCAGCAATGGACAGAAAAATATAATAATAGATGGGTAGGCAAAGGCACAGCAAATGCCCTCAACTCTTTAAGCGTATTGAATCCTTGGGATAGCCATCCCAAGGATTAGTAGGCCCTACTGGATACAAAAACTGATATATTTATGAGGATAACAGAATGTAAAACGAAATAACACATACAATAAAGCAACGCCACTGCGACACAGTGAAAATAGGTCAAGATTAATTTCAACAAGGTACCGTAGAGATACGAATCATTATCCAGATACCATTAAAGTACAATTTGTAATAAGTAGAATTGGGCCTAGAAGCAGCGCCGACCGACACACTCGACTGAACAGTAGATACAGATTACCTTTGCTATTTGTTACTGAGTACTTTTGTGACTGAAAGTAGAGATTTTTTTAAATCAGGGTGAACAAGCCGTTGATGTACATGTTCATTAGGTACCTACTATTTTCAAGTACAATACTGTAATGTAACTATCTCCGCAATATATAACATAGTAGTGGACGACCCGCGATTTCATTCGCGTAGTTTCAGTATTTCATACAAACTATAAACACTCTCTATTTAGTGACTCGTGATAGGTTAATACTTTAACCCTCATTAAATGTCCCTATGTCCTTTCTCAGGCTCTAAAGTATGTGTATATGACCGTACCATACTCATTTAAATCGGTTCGGTAGCGACATTTAAATATTATAAATACGAAAATATTATAAATACTTTCGTATTTATAATACTTATAATACTAATACTTTCGTATTTATAATATTAGTATGGACATTGTTTAGTAGTACTTATTTAAGTATATCAGTATCTAGTAGGCATTGTACAGGATATCCGAGTGTATGATCGGATGACCAAGTATGAAATGTCTCAGCGTATTTATTTGTCCAATGGAGGAAATCTTAAAAAAAAACCTTTTTATTTTGAGCTGTATTAACCGCTTGTCGATTCCTTTCAATTAACCCATAAGAGACTGTTATAGCCATTAATCACCATCAGCCACATAACGTCCACTGCTGGACGAGGGCCTCCCCCAATGAGATCCGTCATTTGGGGTGAAATGCCAGTAATCGGTACGCTTGGCAGGCGGGTTGGCGATCGCAGTGGTGTTGTGGTTTTAACTCACAGAGAGCGCTGCTGCCCGTTCTCTGGAGAGCTCCCTCGGTCGCCTCTTACGACCCCCATGACGGGAAAATTTGATATTGGATAGCCATTAATATTGAAACCAAATACTGTAAAGTTGACTACTTGATTTTTCAATCAATAATGCAATAGGATATAAGTCTTGATTATTTCTCTGATAGGCACCTACTCACCTACATTTTCTTAGATTTTTCCCACGACCAATTTTCTTCGTTTTTCGCAATGACGAGCCAATCATCGAATGTTAAATATTTCATAACGTCAGACATAGATACTAGATGCGTTTCCTATGGATGTGGGTCGCATTGCGCACGCGTCTGTTTCTAGTCTAGTTAGTGAGCATCGCTATTGTAACATGAGCTCTACGTTCCAACTAAATATAGTTGATATTAGCCCAATTTAAACGGGATAGTTTTATCAATCGCTGTCTCTACGTGCAGACATCTCGCGTGAGGTTTCGTCATAGAAGTATCAGGAAGAGCCAATGATGCCTATTAAACGATGCAATCGAGTACGCTAAAACTAGAATAAAATAAATTCCAACTTTGAATTCCACTATACTTTCGTTTTTTAGAAACAGTGATTTACTGTATTTTCGACGATTGGTCACGATGTGAGGGTACATCACGAAGTTAAACAGTAGTTTGTACTTACTATTCGGTTCTTATCATGAATATTATCTTATCAAAAATGTAATTTGTAAAGAAAAAAGAACCGACTTTAACCGGTACAAGTTGGTCGCCCGTACCTATGAATTTAAAAAAAAATCGAAACACGTCACAAAACGAGGGATTGGTTATTTTCCCTCGTTTTGTGATCTGCCAACTACAGACCCTGACTTCCTTATCAATAGGAACGCCTTTGAAATATATTCTTTACAACAAAAAATAATCATGCGGTTCATAAACGACGAAGTTATGCGCGAGCAAACATAAGAAAGCATACATAATTATATAATATTTATACTCCTTTTTTGAAGTCGCATGAAAATTATTTAGAAGCTAAATAATTGTATTTTCGATAGATCACGATATAAACATAAAATATCAAATAACAATAAGAAGAAATAAAATTTCTACAGTTACTACTAGGTACTTATCACGAAATAAGTAAAAAGAAACTTGCTTTATTTAAGAAAGCGATACGTATGAAGAACACATACATGTCTACAGATATACATAATATACAAAGACGTAGTATTTTGGATGGCAGAATGTACAGTCGAGAAAGTGGTCTATAACTTCTGATGACACTACAATATCAATATGATGGAGTTGTCATATTGCGACGCGTAAAACATGAACCTTAATGCCTAATGACAATCACAATCATGACAATCATATGAATTTCCCTTAGGATTCCCAGAATCTTGACCGACCGTTCTACAGGTTTTACAACTGTGCAAGTGTGCTCCATCGTAGACCACATCGCTGCTTAACATCAGGCAGGATGGTGGTCAAACGCTTGTTCAGAGTCTTAAAAAGAAATCATCATCAGTAGAGGTAATGGCGCCAATAATGCTCTCCATTTCATTGACGCCATTAAAGTGTCACCGATATAATTTTATATTATAGGTACATCTGCTACAATTACTTCTTACAAGGAAGTTGTAAATATACTTACTTGATAATTTGGGACAGTTGGCAACAGAACAAGTTCGTAATATTAAGAGAATTCTCAAATCGAAAGTTTTAATTGCACTTCGTGTTATTAACTTTGTGAAATTGTCGAAGTATTGTGCAATATACTGTACTTTCCTCTTACATGGAATTGTTTTGAGGTTTCACGTTTAGTTAGGCCTTTTTTTCGGGCTTCTTAGGGCTTTATTACATGAAGGTCTATTATATCTGCCTTGCCTACCCCTCTCGGAGACAGCCGTGAAACTATGTAACTAGGTTGTAGGTATGTTTTATGTTATTATCATCATCATCATTTCCCTGCCCTTATCCCATACTAGGTGTGGTATATAGGTGGTATATTAATACATATTCTGTGACATTTTACACACTATATAACCTGACCCCAAACTAGGATCCCCTGTATTATGGGTGCCAGAGACTGATATACTCCTATAAATACATAATATACATACATCTCCTATATTATATAAAATAAAGTAGTGTTAGTTACTCTATTTATAAATCAAGAACAACTGAACCGATTAGGCTGAATTTAGTGAGTGAGCTTAAGACCATAAAACGGACATAGGATACTTTTTATTACAACCCTGTGGGACGGTCGCTATATAGAGGGTGTTATAGTTTGTATGAAGTACTGAAATAACGCGAATTAAATCTCCAGGCGTCCACTAGTAGATAAATAAAACACAACAAATACTTCAGCTAATCACTAAAGCATTATGTCGGAGGCGGGAGTCGAACCCGCGACCGTTGTCCTTGAGGTAAGTGTTCTCTAGTACATATCAGATGTCCATATTATTATTGTTGTTACGATGATTTTGTAACATTTTCTACTTACTATTAATCCTTGGAGTAAAGAAAAATGTCCTAACCTTAACATTTAAGCAATTTTACAATTCCTGTACAAAGAAAGGTCCAGTTAAATCGTCAATCATATTGTTATGATCGCGCAACACATGTTGTCAGAATTCGAACGTAAACAAAAAAGTTTCTGAGAAATGGACAATGGGTATGATTTTTATCAAATTTAATTTGTTTTTTTTGTATTATCACACGTACCTACTCCACCGCCTTTATCTATACATTGTGATGCAAATAAAATAAAAATGTTTCCGCCCGGGATCGAACCGGGGACCTTGTGCGTGTGAAGCACACGTGATAACCGCTACACTACGGAAACGTTGATGTAGGTACTTGAAATTATCTTATAAGTATGTACGCATGTAGCATATAAGCTTCCTTGGTAATATTAGGAAGATAAGAGAAATTTTGTATCTCCAAAGATTCCGATCACCCCATATTAAGACATTAAGGCCTTGATTTTTTGTAGGTAGTCCGGCCGGCCCAGAAGATGTCAGTTTTGTTGACCCATGCTGTTGTGACAAGTAATTATTAGTAATTAGTACCTCCTCGGTGTTTTCGTCGGTCAAAAATTAACCTTTATTTCTGATGATATTCGTATGAGTTTCAATGGGGAATTTTCTTTGACGTTTATCTGATAGATTTTCTGGCTAAGTACTGTCATTACTGTCAAACTTTGTTCGGAAAGTATGACAGTAATGACAGTTCTGAAAACATCAGAGAAAATTCCCCATTAAAGGGTGGTACGGTCGGCCAAGAAAATGATCTATCAGTTTCGATGACACTTCCTGTGTCACTAAAACATCAATAAGGTAGAGTTGGTATATTCTGACAAGTAAACAATGAACCTTAATGTTTAAAGACATTCATAATGAGTTTCAACCTTAGGCTGGTAGAGCAGATTCTTGGCTGACTGTACACCAGATTTTTGGCCGACTGTGTACATATGTAACGTCAACATATGAGATCTAGGTAAATAATATATTCACCTGCCTAGATTGCTTGCGCAAATCTTTGCCTTCCTATCTACTCACTAATCTTCCAACGCAATCTAGGAATTATTTAATAAGTTGTTTTTTCTCTTAACCACTTTAAAGTGATCTGTAATCCTTCGAGTATCTCGCAGTACAGTGGTTCAATTATAATTATGTATGTCCGCACATTACATAACATGCTGCTTTTCTTTTTTTTATTGCCTAATTGATTAATTGAGATCGTAAAATTTTTGGGAAGATTTATCGAAACAGTATAAGTTACCAATTTGTATTTTATGAGTTTAGCCAAGAAGTTTTATAATTATTGTTAAACTGTTTTGTTTTTTGTGTAAAATACGATAGTTACGTCATAATAATAATATATACTTAGTGGTAAATACGGAAAATCATGTCTGTATTCCTAATGACTTCAGAGTTTGAAGACATAGACAAAAATTAACCTTTTCGTATAAAAAGCAAGCACTTTCAAGATGTTCAAGTTTGGATGGGACTAACTTTTTTTTTATCCCGGGCTAGTGACACCTGCTGAAATTGACTCCGTAAGTAACTAACGCAGTGGTGCTAAGTTGCGGAAACTTTCCAGACAAAGTAACTAACTAAACCAGGATCGTGTATTGTATATGGGTGTGCCTTTTGAACCTGTTCGTATTTACTAATATACCAATTTTTAAGTGATTTAAACAAACATACGTATTTATCATACATTTTTCGATCCAGATCAACGTGTTAAATAAACATATTAAAATTATTCTGAAACTGTGAAATTGCGAACATTTGAATATTTATACTACAACAGGCGTTTGATTGAAACGATTCCGTAAAATGTATCGAATAATCTCGATGCATTAATTTAATGGAGATGATTTAATGATCGATTTTAGTGTTTCGCTTGTTGAGGACTATTAGCCTCAATACCTAGCCACTTAAATAAAGTATGTTGTATTGACATTTAGCCTCAGGCAATATGTCACAATGTCGGGAAACACGGCCCACCCATGTATGGGTTCGAAGATCAGTGTTCTTTTATAGTTTTTTGCTAATTAAATAGTTAAATAAATAAATGTCCCAGGACAATTTAATACTGGTTCGGTCTTAAGAATCATCGAGTTCAAGTTCATAAGAATCATCCAAATCGGTACACCCAATCCAAAGTTTAGAGGTAAAAAACATAAAAAAATAACACCGAATTGAGAATCGCCTTTTTTTAAAGTCCGTTAAAAAATTGTACAAAATATAAATTAATAATAACATATTTTACATCACACACTTTATCTTCATCACATGTTAAGTAGCTAAAGCACTTAAATTATAGAATTCAGTCAATGAAATATACTTATACATTTTTTTCTTTTAAATACCGTGGGAATCAAATCCACGAACTTACGGAATAGAGGTACCTAGACAGGCTGACCACTACACCAACGGACCCAACAACTTATACTAGAAGCATAAACATACATATCAAACCAAACATTCACTTTGATGACATTGCCTACATAATAAGACACCTTTAAAATGTTTCAGAACACGTCCTTTATCACCAGTTGCAGCGTGTTTTGTTTATCCAACATGTCCTCCGAGAATGCGCGTTTATCTAGTTTACGGTCACTGAATGTAAATATGCTTTCAACTAGGACATTGCTAACTAAGGTATAAAGGTGCACACGCGCTGCACTTGTAATCAAACTTTTAAAAAGGATATTTATTGCTGTGGCTTGTTGTTACATTTTCCCTTTATACACAAGTGTTATGCCAGTGTCACCGCATGAGCATAATACACACATCAAAAGTGTCTAGGGATCAAGTACATTTTAGAAGATCAAGAATATATTTTACAAAAACTGAATTCAATCATAATTTATTCAAAATGTGGTGATAAGTCATTGATACAGGCACGCGGAATTAGGTAGGATACCAATCCAGAAGATTAGATTTGATGTAAATAAATTAGATTTTTTTAGAGCTAAAAATGTTGATCCCTAGACACTTTTGATGTGTGTATTTCTCGTGTTTGGAGACTCTCCTCTTCTTACGTTGATTTAACAATAACTAATAGTGCAGACTGACTACAACAATAAACCTAAAGTACACATAACATACTAAAAATACCACTTTTGTCAACCAAACTGTGTTTTATATCTATACAATAGCTGACCAAGTAAACGTTGCTTTGTCAATGTTTATTAACAGTGTTTCCTGTAAATCTATATCTATTTATAAACATAATAATAGCCAAGACGCGCTTATTTCTAAAATTAAACACACACATTTACATACTATATGTAAACCTTTCTCTAAAACAACTCTATCTATTAAAGAAAACCGCATCAAAATTCGTTGCGTAGTTTTAAAGATCTAAGAATACATAGGGACAGACAGCGGGAGGAGACTTTGCTTTCTATACTAAGTAATAATAATAATTTGTTAAAGTTTAATAATAGCTCGCGGTCTAGTCCCAGTACTAATGTTATTTTGTCCCGTGGTTAATTGAATATACGTATACCCTAATTGGTGGTGTTAAAGTCACAACGGAAATTGGCATGTGTCTTAATAGGTTCAACATTGAAAATGTCCTTCTTCTGTACAAATAAAGGTTGACTTTGGTTTAACACCGAACAAAATTAACTGTACGGACTAGTCCAAATTCGGCCGTATTACGGCGCAAAATTAACCAAAGAATGGCGCGCAAAAGAAACGTTTAAACCGGGGTTCCAACTATGAATACTTACATGCTGTCATGGTTTTCCGGGATTACATACCAGTCAAGTAAAAAAAAACAAAAAGCTATTGTCCTCCTCTTGCTCCTCCAGCTCATGTCTCCCAAACCACGTGTTGTTTGCGAAAATCCCTCAGAAACCAGGTACGACAGGCAGCGTAGTCTGCTTTGTGTATTTAATTGATAAAATTCCAAGATTTACAAGATAAATACCATAAAACAGGATGTATAGGTTAGAACAGGTTGAGCTAGTTGAATATTTACGGCTTTCGCTATTAAATTGTATTTATAAGGTAGAATATTTCTTTACGATGTTTATGAATGAATAAGTTGATGAATGTGGAAGAACCTGAAGATGTATGTCAGAATGAAATCGATTGGAAGGTATTCTACTATCTCAGCTTACTATCTCTGTGAAGTTACGCAGTAGGTAGCATTTATGTTTCACATTTTCATTGGAATGGTACCTATCAATAGAGGTTATGGTACCGCTTTGACCTCCTCTGTCCTTGACTGTGCTTGCTACATTCAAGTATCTTGTAACTTGTCAGATGTTCATGAATGAATTGATTAATGCTTAGGAGAGTTTTTT
This sequence comes from Conopomorpha cramerella, assembly GCA_012932125.1. Classification (NCBI taxonomy): domain Eukaryota; kingdom Metazoa; phylum Arthropoda; class Insecta; order Lepidoptera; family Gracillariidae; genus Conopomorpha; species Conopomorpha cramerella. Next base: position 8,237 of record SJJU01005445.1, read on the forward strand.
ACCAAAGAGGTATGCTCGGAAGTGGAGATGGTTTGTCTCCCCCTACCTCTCTAAAAAACAGACATGGTTTTAAAGCAATCATTTTAGTGTTCAAGCTTTTGTAACTACCCAACAAGTAGTTAGGTTTTCTAATTATTTGCACTTGGTTCAAATAATAAAAATAAATACACTTCACGCCTTTAATCCCAAAGAGGGGTAGGCAGAGGCACTTGCTAAAGCAATCACCCACGGTTCACCGAGCGTATTTAACCCAACGTGACAGGGGGTGAGCCCATCGCCGTTATAGGGTTCACACACCTTGTGGTGTGTGGGTTTCATCATGATGTTGTCCTTCACCGTACGAGCGTTGCGTTGCGTACATAGGCTCTGAAAAAGAGTCCCATTGGTACACGTCCAGTAGCCGGACTCGAACCCGGGACCTTCCGGTTACAAGTCAAGGATCCGACCAACTGGACCACAGACGCTATTGTTGATTAAGTACTATATAGGATTAAAGGCGCGTGTACGTATGAATTTATTGTTCATCGTTTAAACTTATAATGCACACATCAAAAGTGTCTAGGGATCAAGAACATTTTTAGCTCTAAAAAAATCTAATTAATTTAAATCAAATCGAATCTGGGTTGGTCTCCTACCTAATTCCCCATGCCTGTATCAATGACTTACCACAACATCTATACATATAAAAGAAAGTCGTGTTAGTTACTCCACTTAGAGGTATAACTCAAGAACGGCTGAACCGATTTGGTTGAAAATTGGTGGGGAGGTAGCTTAGAACCGGGAAACGGACATAGGATACTTTTTACCCCGATCCTGTTGGTCGCGTCGCTCTATACAGGATGTTATAGTTTGTATGAGAATACTGAAACTGCGCGAATGTAATCGCGGGGCGTCTACTAGTTTTGATTAAATTATAAATGAATTCAGTTTTTGTAAAAAACGTTCTTGATTGCAATCTTCTAAAATGTACTTGATCCCTAGACACTTTTGATGTGTGTATTAATAAAAAGCACTGACTTCAACCAGTCTCAAAAGTTAGAAAACCTATAAACGCTAAATACTGACACACTGGAGGCTAAGTCAGCTAGACTCTCGTAGTTGCATCGCTCTGGAATACTAGCAGAAAACGGTGTGCATAGCTAAATCATTTTTTTAAGGAAACACGCACTGACATGATATTAAAAGTTTAAAAAGGGAAATTATAGAACGAGGTGTGCATAGCTGTTGTACTACGGTACTATACCCATAATTTGCCGCTAAGATTCAACTACCGAGTGTGGTAGACTTAGGTACCTAGTCTCGGTTGATAAATGATGCCAACAAGTTAGTTTAATAGTAATATTTTAAGAATACGCCAGTAGATTAATAAAGGTCAAGAGAGAATTTTCCACATTTTATGAAACTTATAACTTACGATAACTGAAAATGTAAAAAGCCTTGAAGCTTTAGCTTTATATGATTACGAAATTATCTATTCTTAAAGCATTACAGGATTCCCAGCATATTATGTATGCCAACCTTAAATATTTAATCTGAAGCAAATTCTAGTTAGTGGTCTGATTTTCGAGCGATAACTTAATTAACACATTCGTTGACACTCAAATTTAGTCACTGGAAGTTTTATTGTTATCATGCGGACGGACGGAATGTGTCCTCGAAAAGGTTAAAATTGTTATGTAGGAAGGAGAATGTTCCATGAAGTTTATTTGCGGTTGTGTTTATTTATATTAACGTTAATTAAAGCGATTGACAGCGTTGTGTTTATTTACGTACATAATTCATAAAGCATTCTACAAACTAGTAACCTGACAACTCGACTATAAAAAGTCAAACGATCCCAAACGCCAATAACACAATGAATCATATTTACAAGTCGCTCGGAATCTACGCAACGTCTTTCAAGTCCTGCGACATGCCGGCAGTCTCAAATATCAAAGGCAATAATGAGTAATGAATGAAAGCTATTTCATTACAAACGGGAAACAGAATAAAGAGAGCTCTTGAGTTGAAAATGTTTCTGTGGGACGCTACGAGTACGTAAGATAAGCTTTAATTCCATTGATAATTAAAAAAAAGTAAATATTACGCTTTTCCTCCGAAAGTTGAAACACGAAACGTTTTTTGGCACGTTTTCGCGTGAAAACGCTGCGGAACGTATCACTCTCAAAGGGTATCGACATTACGTAGTGACGTGAAATTTGATAATTTCGATAAATACCAGTGTAGTATGTGGCGTTTATATTGTATTACTAAAAATATAAACGTAGAAGTTCAGATGGATGGATGTTTGTATTTTAATGAAACTTTCCAATAATAAATATGATTATATGTATATAATTTACCATTCAATTTATCTCGAAATTACCACGGAAAAAGGAAAAACTGAGGGTACTACCGCCGGGGAACGACTAGTGTCAAATAATGTTATCAAAAGTATCAAAGCACTGTATTTCTACAGAAATACTCTGTATATACGAGTATAATAAATTACTAGGCTTGGCTTCCTATAATGTCAACCACAAACACGATGTCACTTTAAACAAAATGTAACCAATGTACTATGACACTTCGTGACATAGATGCGTATAATAGATTTTTCGAAAAACACATTA
>SJJU01005447.1:0-10974 GCA_012932125.1 Conopomorpha cramerella
AGACTTTGTAGTCTATCCAAAATATACTCATTCTGGTATTTAATTAATTCGCAGTTAGTAAGTTTTCTTCGCTTCCCTTCTTCTAAAAACTTATCAAATACTTCGGTATCTGACGGTAAACTAGGGCTGCCCTTAGATAATTCCTTAGCTGTGATATATTTAAGTGTACTCCCAACTCTGGAAAGCTTGGATTTCATCCAATAACATTCTATGGATGTGCAAGATGGCTCCTCACTCCTACGATGAACCCACATTAAGAATGCCATGGCATGTTTGCAGCCTCCTTGTGAAGCAACACAATCATGACATTCTACTGACTTAATTGTTTCTTCTTGTTCGTCAACTACTAGAGACACTCCATACAACAAATTGTAACACTGAAATAGGTACAATCGCTATGCTATAATATACTTATTTTTATGATTTAAATAACTTATTAACTGTTTAATATAGGGTACTTACATAGAAGTCTTAACATTTCTAAATTCAGCTGAACAAAAGTCTTTGTTTGATCCCAGAAACGTTCCTAGCGTTAACAAGTCGATTCTTGGTAAATTTGCGCTGGAAGCCTTTGTAAATCCTTGTTCCATGACTCAGTGTTATGTTATTAATTTTCACTGAAGAAATTTATGTTGAAAACAAAATAAAAACAGCGTATTCTATGATAACAACGAGTGTCAGTACTGAAAAGTAAGTAAACAAACACGTAAACAAAAGTCAAGAACTCTAACGTGACGTCACGCGCTCTGATTGGCGTTCAACATTTCATGGCGGATTGACGTATTTAGTGATTTTATTTTATCCATAAAATATAAATCCTGCTTTTAAATAGAAAAATAATAAGTTTTTTATAATCAGGCATTTAAGTATATTATACAAACAAATTATTTCAATGAAATTTACTTGCTGTCATCTACCCTATTGTCAAAGTCTCATTGAAACGTGAGGATGGACCATCATGGGACAAGCTATGCTCAAGCAATATTTGAATACGAACATTTGAATTCAGAATGCGGGTCACAGACATTAAAATCACTGGTCTGAGGATTAACACATTTTCAGTTAAAGTTATAATGAGGGACAGTAATTATGTTCATCATCATCGCCCAATGACGTCCACTGCTGGACATAGGCCTCCGCAAAGGCGCGGCACAAGGATCAACGACAAATACTATTCACGACTATAAAATAACTGTTAGCAATCTGTTTTATATTCCTAGTTTCGTAAAAAATCTAGAGTATAAAATTAATACAATATAAATAAAATGTTTGCTATTTTGTAACAAAAATAAGGTAAAAACAGCCGAAACATAATTAAATAATGATGATTGGAGGCGGGTAATCGATATTGCGTGCGTAGTTACGTCAGTGAAAACATTAGAAACTAACAACAACAATTATATTACGACCTTAATAAGACAGATGAACAAGGCACATAGCTCGTAAGATCGACGACCGATGGCGCCTGAAAGTCCTGTAGGCCTAGCACGCTCGTCAAGAAAGACTCGACATAGAACTTATACGTACTATTGGATGTTATGTCACGCCTCATGCGACTCTTATTTCAATAAATTGCAGCGCATTATAGGTATGTCTTGTCAATTCTATCTTGCAGCGCTGTGCTAGTAGGGCTGAAGTGGCCTCGGGGCCACGAATGGGGAAAAGTAGCGAGGGTAAAGTTCCAACAAGTTGATCTTACAAAGGTAAACCTCGCCAAACGTGTACCAACCTTATTGGCGAAGTGACTTAAATAGGTATAGGGGGAATAACGTATAAAGTAAGTGAATACATCATGTGTCACCACCCTAACCACAGGGAGGTAAACCACAACACCACTGCGATCGCCAGCCCGCCTGCCAAGCGTGGCGATTATTGGCATTTCCCCCCAAATGATCATCGAAATTATTGGGGGAAGCCCACGTCCAGCAGTGGACATCGTGTGGCTGATGATGAACAGTTATAAAAACGATGAGTCTGTTTGTGTCATGAAAAGATTGATGAACGTGGATAAAGCCAGAGAGAGCCATATGTCACGATCGTAGTAAGTGGAGGTTTATTGTCCTATTGTCTCTGTCTTCTCTTTGGGAGACATGTGTAAAGCTATATTACTTTTTAACCGCCTGCCTTATACTGCGTGTAAAAGGACTCTCGTTTGCTTAGAAACATTGTTGTTACAAATTCAATACGAACAACTTTTACTATGGCGAAAATGCGGGTAAATAAGACAATTTTTCGTCTCCATACAAAATAGATAATTTCCTGCCTCAGGAGATTCCATTATAATGTGACACACGAGACCATTGATTTTGAAATCTTACGGTATTCAGAACAGAATTCTAAGTTACAAAACAATATTATTTACCACGAAAAGGCTAATTATGTACGAAAAAACATCTCACCTGTTCCGGCCTCAACATGGTGTCAGACGCTTGCTGGCCATAAAATTTGACCTTCTGTTTGACCTCCCCGTCGACCTTTGAGGGGTCAACTTTGGAGCTCATGCCAAGACTGCTCAGTATGACTGATTGATAGCGCCTTAGGTCTTCGGACCTGAAATTTAAAATTGCGGTCATGAGGTACAATATGAACAAGCACATCTCATGTGTTACTGCATGTAGTTTGCCTTCAGAGTACCAGCCCATGCTAGGAGGCATGCATGAAAGAACACATAGAACGCGCTGCGATTTGTTGAAACAAGCTGCGTCGCACAAGTGTGACATAACAGCCAAACACAGTGCGTAATTATTCTATGTCGTGTCTTTCTTGAAGCGCGTGCTAGGCCTGCAGTGACGTATAGTGTACAACTTCTGATTACAAAATATTTATCAGAATGTTATTATTGTTTGATTCTACTGTACATCTTATGCATGAGACAATTGAGCCTAAGAAGACTCTACCATTATAGAATACATTGTACGACCTGTACATACAAACAATGCAAAATGCGAATCTGCAAACTATTTGCGTTTAGTGTAATTTATGATTAATTTAGTGATATTTACTTTGGTTGCCCAACAAACGGGATTTGAACCAAATAACTACACCTCAAATGCATAGTTCAGCACCATACAATACTATTGCGGTACCTTTTCTCCTATTCATTCAACTTACCTATACTGTTTTGTGTACGGTTAGATAAAATGTCATGAACAAAAAACTATTGATAATCATATTAAAAGTGTTACTTTCTGGCTATATTTGGCTGTACATATTTGTGGTTACAGCTGTCCTAGCTTTTTGATCTGTGTCACACACTAACCTGACAGCTTCGAGTAGATGCCTCAGCAACTCGTGGGAATCATGCTGGTCCCCACCACCGAACTGTGGCAGTTTGTTCACAAGAGCGACCAGCAACTTGCCAGGTGTGAACACTCCACCTTCACCTGTCAATAGATAGTATTTATAGTATTAACTCTTCAATTGCATTTACTTGTAACCCAGCTTGGCATAGGTGCAATGTTGACACTAATATAATCAATTGAACCATCCCATTCACTCTTATCCATTTAAAAAAGTCAAGCTAAGTCAAGACAGTGCAAACTACATTATATAATGGTAGTACTATAGTCTGGTAAATTTAACAATTCCTTTTTGACATTTACCTATTTAGCTCCTGACCAAAGATTGATGGGACATTCAAATATCTTAAAATGATTACTACACAATGCGTTAGACATTCGTAAAAAACTAAAATAATAATTGTTGAAGTTATTCTCTAATGATTAATGTTCCATACGGAAACATAATATCTTTGTAATACACATATCCCATTAAAATATTGTTTTATGAGGGTTGCAAAAATCCGGTACATGGTTAATTTTCTATTCAAAATTGGTAGTGTGATAAAGGCATATCAACAATATTTTCGAAGAATCAATTAATTTGAATAGTTGTTGCTTCAATAGGTGCCGCCCAATATAGTTTTAATGTCATTTAATTACTATACATTAATTGCATGAAAAATTCTAAATAGCAAGCAAAAATAAAATACTTATTTAATAACAACTCTGACAAAGATTTCAAATTGGGAAATCAATACTGGCACACAGACAATAAAAAAGTTCTTTCCAATTAATGAAATACACTACAGTTACATACTTACCTTCACATATCCAAATAGAGACAATATACTATACTAGCAGTTTTGTTGTGTTTTGCCAATCTAAAGTATTTTTCAATTTGAACCAGTATCCTGAGATTAGTGTGTTCAAACAAACACTCTTCAGCTTTATGTGCAGTGTTTCATTGCTATTATATGTATGTATTAGACATATAAACCTTGCTCTACTCTAGAAAATGATGCATAGTTTTGGAAATCTAAGTATACATACATAGGGACAGACAGCAGGAAGTGACATTGTTTTATACTATGTGTTGATGTTGCATCACAAGACTACTAAATATTTAATAAGTTGTTTTCTTCCAAACATTAAATGGTAATATAATTCAGTGAGTTATGAACACAACTAACTAATTACCATATTGTAGGTAGTTACTAATAATAATATGCACTTCACTTGACCCTCAAATACAATTATTCAGCACTTCATTTTGTTTACAATGGTTACAGATAAGATAGAGGAATAATATTACAATGCTGCATAGCAATTTTTTCTATGTTTCTACTTTGGTATGCTTTTTCTTAAATGGTATGGTTAACCAGTTTGGTCTGAGCCAGTACATCATAGGATTATATCACACTATAGCTCAGCTTACAATTGTATTGACAAGTTTGATTAGACTAATGTTAGGACAAACAAAATAGAAGTGACATTTCCAACCATATTGAACTGAGGTCAGTGAACTGAATAATACCAATTGCATTGTTGCACAATTCTATGTTTTACATAAAGAAAATTGCTAACAAAGAAGATATTATGCACTCTTTGTTATAGTTAGGTATGGTTAACCTTTTGACTGCCTGAAAATTAATATTGTTTTTTATTTTGCAATTTTGAATTCTGCACAAAACATCAAAACCACTTTTTTAATGTGTCTGATTTTTAAGACATTGGTGGTGAAAAGGTTAAGCTAGAAATGGAATGTGACATAAGAAATCAATATGTGACTATAGAAGAAAATTATTCCTTCTTTCATGCAACATTTAACACAAGAACACTGTATGAAAATACAAGCTAATATATAATTTATAAGAATAGCTTTTGTCCCGTCTATGCCTAATACATAAATGTTTACATCTACATAAAAATACAGTCATGCCTTTGTAGCATGGAAGTTTTACATACCTGACTTAAGTTCTGCCAAAGTTTCAGCTAATGTTCTAGTGAGAGGTCCCCACTCTCCCAGTTGTCCTGTTATTGGTGGCAAATCCACTTCCTTTCCATCGTCTTCACCGCCTCTTAGCTTTAATTTTCCGCCCGGAAGAGTGAACTTCTCTCCCGGGTTTGCCATTTCTTGCAGCACATCCATTAAATATGGTGTTTGGACTAAACATTGCATTACTGAATTGAAAAAACATGTGTTCCCTAAATTTGATAATCCTCTCACCCTCTGTAGAGGATTCTTTTCTTTTCCTTTCAGTGCTATTGGTTCAGATTTAATTATAGAATCTTCAGCTGGCTTCAAGATTAGTTCTATAGGTGACAGGGGTTTGTTTGCACTCATACCTGCCTTTGGCTTCAGGGAATGGTCCATGGACTGTTTCTTAACATATTCAACACACTCATGGAGTTTTTTGGAGCTGGTTGCAGTCACTTCATTGTTGCAACTGTAGCAGTAAATGCTCCAAGTGGTTGTATTGACTGTAAGAGCATGGCAGTCAGAGTGAGGGGTGTTGAAGTGATTGAGGGCATGCTTGTTTTTGGCCCGTCCGCACAACTGCGACCCACAGCGTAGACACAACCACAGTGTGAGGTCTTCTTCAAAATCTGGGTCAGTTGAGATGAGACTGCTTTTCTTGCATTCCGAACAATCCTTTGCAAAACCAGACCCTCTCAACTCTTTCCTGAGTCTGGTCAGATCCACTGCCTTCGTGATGTGAGGACATGTGGACTTGACCATCTCATCACACGACTCTGTGGAGTCGTCTCCATTTTCACCTGGATCACTTTGTCTCTTTTTCTTCACCATCTTATTGAATCTCGGTCAACTAAATTATCTGCAACACGTAACGAGATGCATTTTAAGAATAGATATTTAGCACAAAAAGAGAAAAAATGACAAATCTGTGTCGAGAGCCATTGCATGCGTGACAACGCACATTTAACTAAATGTTACAGGGAACTACATGAACACAATTTATTACACGTAAGCCTGTGCTAACTTATTACTTACAATCACATATAAATTACAGTAGGAAACGAAGACAACACAAAATGAGCAAATTTTTGTCACAAGTATTCACGTTCATCAGACATTTACTTCACATAAGTTTGGTGTTACCATATAACATTCGCGAGAACAAAAAAACAAGTAATGTTGTCAGTGTGAAATATATTTTCTACCAAATGAAAAAAAATATTACTGAATGAAAGCTGTTCAAAAAGAACGATATCTGAACGAATATTTTTTAAAAACATGGAGTATATCTGTCAAAAAAGTGCCACCTGGTGATCAAAATTAGTACTAAAATTGTGAAACGTCAACACAGCCGTGATGGAACACCACAGTCAAGTAGAAAAACTCTAAACATTTCTGAAAATAAAAACAATGTGAACTAGCTCGTGTTTTAAATATGTATCATAAAAAAGCGTGGATACTGAACTAAGCTTTGTAAACTTGTTTGCGAAGAAGTAATTATTTAAATTAGACATAATGACTTTACCAGGCAATGGAATTTTTGTGGTGCAGGGCGAGATGGCAATGCTCGTCACTGCAATGCGAAGAAGCACTCGTTGGGGCTCACATTCGTTCCTCAACGAAGAGTTCGATGTGTTGATGCGAACATTTCAGGAATTGAAGACGATTCTGAACCAAGTTGATGACTTAAGATTGATAGATCCTTTAACATATTTGAGTCCATTTCTGGAGGTTATCCGGAGTAAAGAAACCACTGGACCAGTGACAAGTATTGCACTGTCAGCTATTAACAAATTCCTTTCTTATGGGCTGATTGGTATGTTCAATATTTACTTATATTGTGTTAACATTTTATTCTTGATAAAGGGTCTATGAAATGAAACAGATGAATATAAACTTGGTTCTTATTACAGACCCAACTCATCCAAGTGTTCCTGCAACAGTAGAAGACATAGCCGATGCAGTTACACATGCTCGGTTTGTTGGTACGGACCATTCCTCAGATGGAGTTGTTCTGATGAAAATATTGCAGGTACGTTGAAAGTTATTGACTAGCTGAACTGTATACTGCAATTACGATAATAATAACGATTGTGATATATTATTATTACATAAATACACTCACATCTATGATATACATATGGGCCTTCACTAAAAAGTTGCTAGCTCATAGCCTGAATAAACCTAAATCTTCAAAAACCCTCCAAAACAGCCAATTACAGAGTGTATTTGTTTTATGTTGTGTCCTTCAGGCACATGTTAGGTCTGCTGGAGGCAACAAACATTATAACACAAGAGTTTCATATATATTTTATGAAGCGTAACTAATAACCTTCTAATTATACTGATTCTAGGTTCTTCGCACTCTGATGCTAAGTCCCGAAGGTGCCATGTTGACTGATGAGAGTGTTTGCGAGATTATGCTCAGCTGCTTCCGTATATGCTTTGAAACAAGATTAACAGGTTTGTTCAATTTACTTCATCTACTGTATAAAAATAAGTCGTTTTTTCTCCCTGACGCTATAACTCCAGAACGCACGAACCGATTTCCACAGTTTTGCATTCGTTGGAAAGGTCTCAGGCTCCGTAAGGTTTATAGTAAAGAAAATTTAAGAAAAATTTGAAAAAAAGAAAAGCGGGATATGAATCGAAGCCATATGGTGGCGAAATGGAGTTTGCCGTGTTTGCTAGTAATATTATGAATTATTTTGTTTTCATTAATGTATGTTTTATCACTCACATTATCTTCAATTACTTATTTTTACCACTAATACCAAATTTTGTTTAATTCATGATGAATTGATGATTTTTGTCAGAAGGTATTTACTTACTGACGGACTAGATAAATCGTGAGGATCTTTAAAAACAAATAAGGGGCAACTAGGTATTGGTAAAAAAAAGACAGAGGCACTTACTAAGCAAATGCGCATGGTTAACGCAACAGATAGTTAAACCCAACATGACCAGTTCGCACATCTTGTGTGAATACAAGTTTTGTCATGATGGTGAAGGTCATAGGACTGCATCACTCTGGCATTATAGCGGCAAACAATGTGCATTGCTGATTTCGTTACTTTTATTTCACTGTCGTCCATATTAAAACAATGATGCAAATTGTTTTCTCCTACTATGCCAGAGCAATGCAACTACAAGAGTGTATCAAATTTGGCCCCCAGGTGTTGAACTGACAGCCTCCATTGCAGATTCAAGTCCTAACCACCAGGCCACAGACCCATTATGAAAATTTACATCACTTAAAATTTAATACAAATATGTAATATTGTCAGAACTCCTCCGCCGCCACGCCGAGCAATGTCTCCGCGACATGACCCAGCTTGTGTTCATGCGACTGCCGCAGTTCCCGCCCGAGGACGGGACCGTCGTGCCACCAGCTGCACCACTCAGCCTGAAGAAAAGGGACCGAAGTGCTAAGAAGAAGAGCACTGGTGCTATGAGTGGTGAATATTTTTTTTATTGCACAGTGTACAAGCTATGATCAAACACCACCATCATGCCTAATGTCAAGCAGGGATGTGGTCTATGATACAGCCCACTTGTTTATTAGGTACCTATTAACCTGTAACTTGAAGACCTCCAGACTATACTGAGTCATGTCAGTATAGATGAGGGATTTGTTTGAGATGTTTTTACCGACGTTTTTTGACGTTTTATTCTCACCCTGGAAATTATGTTTTACACTGTTCGCCAACGAATGTTTTGTGCAAACAATGTAAAAAATCCCTGGGTATTTCAATTTTACTGCGGTTAGTTTCTTCATTAAGGTGTAATGCTTTAAGTCCGAACAAATTAATAAACGTACGACTCTGTTCCCGACGATTTTCTATACCAAATCAAATTTTCGTTTCCTTGTCGTGGGAAGATCCTTGCAACAATATTCTTTCCAACAAAAGAATAATCATCGAAGTCAATGTGTTCATACTAAATTATGTACGTTAAATAAATGCCTTACAAACTTACTCCACAATCAATCATAGGCGAGCGGAATTAGTGGTGAGATTTTGCATTTGTTGTGTTTATAAATAAATATTATTAACATCTACAGTTCCGTATTTGTCACTTTTACGAAAGCTATTTTTAGTGTCCATTTCTCTCAATAGATGGCGCTGACTGTCCTCCTGAATGGCGCTATCGTTTGTTCAAATCCCGTCCATATATACAGGAGTGGTCGATATTGTTTTCAATAAAAGGGTGTTTGCCGCTTCGATGGCACGTGCGCCGGCAACGGTGCGCGGGGTATGGCTATCAAGACATACCCAACACGTAATTTTTTGACCCGAGAGGCTGTTGGCTTCCACTATGAACCGGCGCCTCCCTATTACTACACAACACAAGTTATCTCCAAATTAGCACTTCTGAACTGCCTCCGTTTCCACTGTTTTCATCAATGTATTATTGATCGAAGACCGAAGCGAGAATCCTTCGCCAATTGTAGTAATCTATATATATAAAAATGTATTGATGTTCGTTAGTCTCGCCAAAACTCGAGAACGGCTGAACCGATTTCGCTAATTTTGGTCTTAAATTACACGTGGAAGTTCAGGGATGGTTTAAAAGGTATATTTCTTCCACTACACGAGGTACAAATATTTCTAAGGTAAAATAAATGTTTGCCGGGACAGCTAGTTTATGATAAAAATAAGTGCATACGAATTTTTTTTTCATACTAACGTTACAACCTTCAACGTCGTATTCTAATCAATGTTTTGAAAAATCCATTCTTAGCGGAACCTACACTACACGCTTCTCTCATCAATACGTAGTATAAAACAAAGTCGCCTGCCGCTGTCTGTCCCTCCCTATGTATGCTTAGATGTGTACACAACGGATGTTTATCCGGTTTTCTTTAGTAGATATATTCTTGAGGTTTGTTTGTATAATAGATGCGTATAAAATAGCATAGAAACACTGTTAACAATGTATATTGGCAAAACTTCGTTTGCCGGGTCATCTAGTTATTTATAAACTAAACTAATTATGTGATTCTATCGTACTTTCATAATACCGAAGTAAGATAAATGCCCCGACCGATCCCATAACATATCAATTTCAACTATGTACTTATGTATATGTTCAATAACCTGACCCATTTACATTATCACCGAAATGAAACTACTCTATTCTTTTTTTTTATAAACGAACCATTTTTTTAAAGATGCTTTTTGTTAAACAAATTCTATTTTTAGACCGTGGATATCGTACTTTATTATCGACGGTGTCACATCCCTAGCGTACTTCTATGGACACTCACTACTGCTATCAGCAGCTATAATTTTGAATACGATAACCAATCTACTAATACCAGATACAGTCAGTACTAATAGTATAGAGGTCAGTATCTCAAATGCATGTTAAAAGACATAATGACCTTCTCAAACGCATGCTGTCCTTGTCATTCCGGATGCAAAAGACAGGGACGGAATGATGCGAGGAACTTATCTCATAATTGAATGATTCTCATGAGATTCTTTCGGCCCTTAACTGTTATTTATAGTGATACGCCCGTGACAATGAGTAGTGAGTTTAGAAAATATTTTAAAGTTCGCCTCTTGCATATTCTTGCTAGAATTTTCCTACTAAATAGACGTTTGTTTATTACAATATGGAAGTATATTTTGAAGTGTTTGGTGAAAAGGAGTAAAAAGTTTCTGAGGAAAATTGAAGAACGTTAGTGAGTTATTTATTTTTTAATTATTA
>SJJU01005448.1:0-37601 GCA_012932125.1 Conopomorpha cramerella
CACATCAATGACTACCAACCCCCCCCCCCCCTCCCCGGCCCTCGCCACTACTCGGCTCTATTTACTCCCCGGCTCCTTGTACTTTTTTATCCTTTCCCTTCACACAAAATGACAAACGTTTTATTAGAACCACAGCGAGTTCTTTGCATTAAATATGTACGTACTAGTGGACGCCCCGCGATTTCATTCGCGTAGTTTAGTAGTACCTGCATTCCAAATTTCAAGCGTCTAACTTGAGCCGTTTAGATTTTTCATACAAAAGCATTTTCCCTGTTATTCCCGTTCCCGTGTGAATTTCGGGAATTCCTTTCTTAGTGCACCCCTATAATACCTAAGCTACGTCCGTACCAAATTTCAAGTGTCTACTTCTAGCCGTTTGGGCTGTGCGTTGATATGTCAGTCAGTCAGTCATTCAGTCAGCTTTTCCTTTTATATATTTAGAAGATATTTGTATCGAATTTCCCTTCGGCAAAACGCATTCCTGCGTGTTGTTTTAAAAACACGAGTGCCTTATAAAAAACGTTATGGTCCGACATAGGTTAGTTGGAACAGCGAGACGACCCGTTAATAGGACGTCAAGAAGACAAGAAAACACGTTCCCATGATCAAGCACAATGTATAGCAAGATCACAACACTGCTCGGTCGGCGAGAGACTGCGGGAATCGCAATGTGGCCCCGTGCGTTCCGGTCGACGCCACCGCGGCCAGGTTCAAGGCTCAGCTTCTACTTCTCCACATGCCTGCTACCCGTGTAAGGGAGACGCCTTTTACTCTTTGTTATTGCATTCTGCAGACGGAAATTGGTCTGTTTTTAAAGCGTATCGCTGAATCGCTTGCTTTACCCGCAAGTGCACACGTCAAAAGTGTCTAGGGTACAAGTACGTTTTAGAAGATTGATATTGATATTGACATTCATAATTTATTTCGAAATGTGGTGATAAGTCATTGATACAGGCATTGGGGAATTAGGTGGGAGACCAATCCTAGAAGATTAGATTTTTTTTAGAGCTAAAAATGTTCTTGATTCCTAGACACTTCAAGTGTGTAAATACTTCCAAACTATGCGATTTATATTTTAATTAGAGAGATTGCCGCAAAATGCTCCGAACACTTATCCTGTCATTGGATTAGGACCCGAAAAGAATTAATTCCCCATTTGGGTATTAGTTGTTTTGTTATCCAAATTACTAACTATTACTTTAAACAAGATTACACAAATCTTTATGGTTCAAATCGTTTGAATGAAGCCACAAGGCTTGTAAAAAAAAATCATATGTCCCGACATGGCGCTCAGGAGACGTCCCGAAATTCCAGGCCCCGTTTTTTTCTCTCTCCGGGTTTTGTGTAACCACTGACAGATGCTTTTGAGACTGTTCACCAATATGTTGCATCCTTGTTTCACGCGCAACAGCGTTATTTATAGTTTGTATCTTACTACGGAGTATTTTAGGTCTACATTTTATGTATTTTTGACAAGCAGGCGCCATGAATAAGGGCGCATATTTAGTTACGCAGCTTATTCCTTGTTTGTATTGAGCGATGTTAACGCACGAGAATTTTGTATCCAGAGTTTTGTATACGTCGCCAGTTAGGATTTTAGTTGGCATACGATGTTGTGATATGATTATAGCATGGCCTATACTACTAGGAACTCAATGCCCATGTATCTAGTACCGCGATGACGTAAAACACCAGCGGCACCCCCGTGTCTGCAGAACTTAGGGACCCTAATGAATGACTTCCTAATTGCCGCGGACGCACACACAAACTGTGTAATACGGCACAACAAACAAACACTCGTGTTTAATTATAGACCTTACGACCTTTTGATAGTGAGCTTGAAATCGAATGTCAGTCATAAGGGCGTTTATTACTTCTGGACGAGATTGGCAATTCACCAAGTGTGATGCCTTAACAGTGATAGCGCAGTGAATGGAAAACGCGTCTTATTGCCATTGCAAATAGATCATAATGGTTGTGCCCGTGATGGTAGTGATGACGTTTCGATTTAGACACGTTCGTTCGACCGCTTTATAGCGCAGTGACACAAGTCGATATGTTCCCGCACTAATGTTGACAACAATCCATCTCGGGCTGTCACTCGGGCGCCGCGAATTGGACTCACTCTCATTTCCACTTGATCACTCGGCCACCTCGGCATTAAGGCATCTTCACTTCCATTACAACTAGGCGTATGTACGTTTTGCCATTGTACATTGTGCCGGCAATAATTTCTTACTTATGCCATTGGAGATTAATTTATTTGTCGCGGACCACATTACGGCGCTTAAAAAACTGTCGTTCATTTTCTTGCCGGGCCTGTATGACAGGATACGACGTTAATGTCTTGGTGTTTTGTTTGTGCGTATGTTCTGTAGCGCAGATGTGCGATTCATTGTGTTGTATGAAAAAGTGTTCCGCTCCGCCGTACATATGTGATGCTGTGAACTTGTACCGATGAACCTTTAATCATTGAATTTATACATACACTAGCTTTTCGCCCGCCGCTTCGCTCGCGTGGACTTCGGTTATATTGCGGTATAAAGGATTTTTTTTTGTTTTCCCTCGGGAATATCATTTTTTTTTTCGGGATAAAAAGTACCCTATTATTTAAACCGGACTTCTAACTATACGTCTGCAAATTTCAAAGCAATCTGTTCAGTAGTTACGGCGTGAAAGCGGAACAAACAAACAAACTCACTTTCCCATTTACAATATTAGTAAGATTAGCTAACCCGGCAAATGTTTTGCCGAAATACATTATTAACAGTGTTTCTCTTCCATTATATGCGTGTATGTATAATACATAAACCTTCCTCAATAATCACTATTTACTAAAAAGATAACTGCAACAAAATCCGTTGCGTAGTTGTTAAAGATCTAATCATATAGGGACAGACAGCTGGAGGCGACTTTGTTTTATACTATGTAGCGATGTTCCCTTTTTAATTACTAAAATTGACTAATCCGGCGTACACGAGTACAGTTATACATTATAATAACGTCGCGGCAAGAATGTGGCCGTACAAAGTACTTGGTTATTTGTAAACGTATTCGTTGGGAGTTCGTTGGCGAACATCTGCCCCTGGCGGACGGTTGGCGGTCGTGCTTCGCACCTGCCTTAAGAAAACGAGGGTTTTCGTTGTAAGAACGAGGCAAAGGTGTGTTCCCTTTGCTGTAGCTATACGCATAAATAGTCTTCAAGTCACTGGGGTGAATATGTACCTACTGAAAAAGTGTGCTACATCGTAGACAACAGCGCTGCTTAACATCAGCCAGGATGGTGGTCAAACGCTTGTTCATAGTGAAAAAAAAAATTCTATTATGATTTGACTACATCGATTTTGCATTTCTTTCAAGAAAATATCACATGTTTGTTATCTTGAAACAAACGCAATGTAATATAACTATCAGTTAGAAATATAGTAATAATTAACCACGCTGCTGGCTACACGTCTGAACAACACGTTTGCGTGAAAATAGCGACAATTAGCAAGATAGATAAGATAAAGTTACATTTCCTTCGGGGGTCAACAATGGTCAGTTGGCCGTGCAGCGGGCGCGACCCACTGGTGCGCGTACGCACTTCTGTCGTCGAAAGTACCTTGTTATTCAATTAAATTATATTCAAAGGGCAAACGGGAGCGGTTGGCTTGACACAGATGGGCTTTCCGTTTTATTTCTCTTTCGTTTTTGTTTTTAACGGTCATAATAATAATAATAAAAAAAAGTATAACCCAATGGGAAAGTCGATTTCGATTCAAATAACGTAATTCATGTAACAACCTCGCACGACAATGTAGGTACGTAGCTGAATAATGATCGATTCGGTGGTCTTTGCGGATATTGTGGCTGCTTTATTCAAATTTTGTACACGGTTGTTTCATATTAATAATGCCAAATGCCATTATTAGTATGTTACTTGCCTGTAACGTATAATTACAAGATCCTAACCTTCTGCGGTTCGAAATTACTGTCAGACTCGAGGTTCGCTATTAACAAGTTTTACTGGAACTAGTTTGTATTTTTTTTTAATGAATGGCGCGCGAAAAAAAAATAAATACTCGAGCAGCCTATTATCAAAAACATCTTGCAATTGTTCGGAAACCTTTCACAGTAGAGTTTGAAGGACTCTACAATTTGAATGGGGCGTTAATTTCTACGCTTCCAACAATGTTCCTTACAACTGCCCAGCGACGAAGCATCCCTTATCTACTGCAGATAATTGTTCCTATTCTCGAAAAGGACGTGAAATCTGACCTAACTGTAAAACTAGTCTTAGAGGGAAGCGAGAGAGAGAAAAAAAAAACGCGCGCCACAACTTTGATGTCCATAATTTCGGGTCCGTTCGAATTCTTGTGAAAGGGTCCAGGTAGAACTTACCTGCGAACTAATCAGGTTATATCTACAGGCGATAAATTAAAAAAGCATTTTTTTAAATTAGGATTTATGTGACGACGTGTTCATTATTTGTGCATTTGCAGTTCACGGGCCAATGTTACCGGTTCTGTGGGGCTTAGGTTCTTGAACTTGTGACGTAGGTCGCGTTGGAGTCTCCTTTTAATTTGATGTAGGTATGCTGATTACCATTTGTCGTTTGGTTTCGTTGTTTTTTTTTTCTTTTCTTATATAGCGGATCCTTGCTTGTGGTATTCGATTTTAAATTAATGTTGTGTGGTTGCTCACCACCTAAGGGCGAGAGCACAATTCGATGATCCTAATTGAAAATGTCGGTAGTGCAATTTTAGGAATATGTAATAGTGTACTATTCTACACCGTCAGATTGGCGATATTAAGATCTATAAATTTATAAGTATATTACATCACGTAAAGGTACCAAAGATTATAAGCTAGTTTAGTTTTAACTGTGTACAATAAATAAATTTATTATTTATTTATTTATTCTTCTTCTTTTCGAGTCGACAGCGTGTGCGTCCTCATATGTTCTGTGATTTCTCTTATCATATGTTCTCTATTATTTATTTATTAATATCTAAAACTATCTTCTCCCCTGAACATATTCCGTCTTGTAGATCCGACTTTCGTAATAGGGACCATCGAATTGTTCATTCTGGTTTATTGTATTAGTTTGTTTTCCGTAAATTTTAGTGTAAACTTAAAAGGGTTAATGAGTTGTAAGTATGTATTTAGTGGCACTTAGGGCGGTAGTGGGTGGGTGGCGACTCCATACCATGTATGTAAGCCGATATTTTCCACCGTGAAAATGTTGAATCGACGACGTTGCGTATCGGGTTTCCTTTCATGTGGAACCTTTACTTGATGCTGGTACATTATTTCGCGTCATTTGTTATTGTGTACGGGATTATTGTTGTTGTTTTTTTTTATGTCCTTTTCATACTGCTGCTGACAAGTCTTCATACACCACCTGTTGGTAATTAAAGATTGCGTGTATGTACCACCACAGGCAAGACGTCCCTCCGGTTTTGAAACGCGTTCACCTTCATAGGGACTAGGCTTACATTCAATACATATTTATAGACACGCGAAAGTAAGGCATTAAGAAAATTGCATACTTAGCCACCAGTATTATAAATATACCAGCCTTATACCGGGGGCGGAGTTAAGCTGGAGCGGGTCTGTCTGGTTTTGCTAATAGGAGTGCAGCTGGCGGAAGAGCGTCATCTGCCGAAAACGAATCGAGCCCCGGAAACGCGGATTGTTTTGTTTTTTTCGGCTCTCGAATAAGTGCCTTCGATTCTCGGCCGACATTACAAAACATGGCGATAAAACGAACTACATCATGCTGCCGGTGGATCTCCTTCGTTAAAAGTGGACTTTCATTCATTTCTTTTCTTCGAAATCAAACTTTTTGTTATTCGTTGGTGTGCCTACTTATACATTGACTTAAAAATAAATGAACACGAATTCGTATGCAAAATGTGGATAAATAAACTAGTTGCAAAAAGAAACAAGAGAGCGACCTCAGCTTTGCACCTGTCGCGCCTACTACAGCTTTTTACCATTTAACCGCATCGCTATGCCGATTGTTTGGCTTTATGCCTGCTGATTAATACCTACGCACACGCATGCTGCCCTAGTATGCAGTTTCAGAAACCGGCGACAATAATTAAATATAAGTACTGGAAACCGAACCGTTCATTAGCAAAGACACTTTTGACACGGCCTATTGTGTCCAAATGTCAGATTTTTTTTTCGTTTTCTTTGTGGTGGAATGCAAAAAAAGAAAAAAAAAGTGCAGTCCCGAGGCACGCACGAACCGACGGCGGCTCACCTGTAATTTGCTTCTTCGGGTAATTGAAAAATGTCCCTTGTGATTGGGCGAGTTTGCTCCCAGCCTTTGGCCGCAGCGGTCGTGACATAACACGGAAAGTATTCGCGTAACAAAAACGGAACGTTTAATTGTTCCAATACAGAAATTTAGGTCTCAGTTCCCGCCCAAATTAAGGAACCCATCAAGATTCCGCCCAATAAGCGAATCGGCATTAATTGACTCACATTTCTTTTATATTTCTTACACGCGATGGCCAGAAGGATAATGGCCGAATTAAATAAACTGAAAACGTCAGGACGATCCCAATCGGCGCTTCCACCTCTCGGAAAGCGAGAGCGACGCGTCTGCATTCCGACATAATAATCGAATACAGGATCGAGCGATCGATTGTTTCTCGAATCGATTACTGGTAATCGAGAGGGAATCAAGGGACCGCGCTCGGGACACGTCCGACATTACTTTTATATCGGAAATTTGGAACCGAGAAAAGTGGCAATTCCAAATCACTTGTTGATCATCGTACGGTACGGCCATATCGTTACGCTGTTTATTAAAAAAAAAATGATATTTAATAGCAGCAAAAAGTTTACGCGAAGAAAATCTAAATATATTCTATTTAGACCTTGTTATCTTAACGAAAATCATCATCCATTTAAGTTTCGTAAAAATAAAACATACAAAACTGAATGCCGATAAAACACTAAACGATATAATTTTGTTCGCATAATGTATACCTAACCTCTCCTCTGGCGGTATTGAACAATTTTATTATAAACGGCGGCGCGGTCAACGCTTCTTGGAAATTGGTCGTATTTTTCTTAATAAAAAAATCGCCATCTTTTTTTTTGTTGCTCTACGACCAATCGAATGGAACCTTTGTTCAAAGAGTTGTGAAGCATTTCATCTGGTAATGATTATACGAGTGTAAAATTAATCTTAACACTTTTGGGAAGGGTTATGAGCAAAAATTTCGGGTTATAACTCCATTCAATTAGTGTCAATTAAGGTAGTGGGGTGACCAGGGGCGCATGGCTGTGCAAGGGGTGACCACGACACCAGCTGACTCGCTTTACTAGACCATGAACCACACTGACAACGGCTCGATGGTTGTTCTATGAACTGTATAGATCTGTCTGTGAATATGAACTAGTTCTTTTTTGTTGTTGTAAAGAAGCAACAAAGAATTAATTTAATTTAAAATACTTGTATTTCTAGGGCGAACAGGACACTATATATCAACTTCGTTGCTTTAATTAGATTCTTAGTTGATACAACTAAATATTTGTGATAAATAACAATAAATTATCATGTTTTGTATCGTGTATATGTGATATGCGGCTGCTTTGTGTACATTCCCGAATCGGAATATGTTTCCGATCTAGTTCGTACCCACTGACACAGACAAGGGGTTATTAAAATTTTATTAATAGTTTCGAGGTCTAAGTTGACTCTATTCCGCGTATCCGACCTTTTGAAGTGGCCGACGATGTGTCAACGAGCGATTTATTTGCCATTAAACATTGTTTCGACGCCCGAACTATTCAAAAATTCATTAAGATGTTATCGTTTTTAATATGAAATGTGTGTATGGCAAAGGCGCCTGTGGGAACGGCATATTGGCATGTTTGATCAAAGCGGGGCCGCCTTCGTTGACACTGTTTTGATATTTCGCATGCAGATTAGTTATAATGTATGCGCAAATGGCTTAACGTACTTGTTGTTTTTTTCTTTTTTTTTTTGCAACAATGTGACTTATAAGTCACTTTGGTAAGCCAAAGCCTGGGGCCACCTGCAACGTCTCAAACCCGGAAATTTGAGATTAAAATAAGCTGAAGTAATGTGAACGTACCCAACCAAGTATGTAGTTGTCGTAAAATTTAATTATTCATCAATGAACAACCTATATTGGCTACCTTTTCCGGTGAATAGTTTCAGAAAATTATGGGTATCGAATTAAACAATGCTGCCATTTGTTATTAAATTAAACAATGCTTGTCTATGTACTGTTATGGACAGCGCAGTTAAAAAAAAATGCAAAGAAACCGCTGCCTAAAGGTTTAAGTGAGACCTAAAGTATCAAACGAGCTGGATTATTAAAAAAAAACTTGTATTAGGTAGTAGATGCCAAGCCTTATCGTGCCAATCATGCATCGCCAAATTAGTCTTATTTGCTTCTCGATCGGCTGTTTTTTTTAATCGTTTTACCAGCCAACACAGCCCGCGGTGGTCCCCGTTTGAATTTTAATATTCGAACGGCAAAAAAAGAAAGAAAAAGAAATATATCACGAGCAACAGTACTTCAGAAACTAGAACTATTTTAGAGTCGCTTTTATGGTTATTGCTTGTTAGGACATCGAGCCGGCGTCTCTGTGTTCGGACCTAGGTCAATACAAGTCAATTAAAAGGACTCTTTACGATTTCAACATTTCTATAGCTTTTTTATAACTTTTACAAAGACAGTGAGTGTTTGTGCGCCGAACGGTTCCGCCGGTGGGTCGGATGACCTAATCCATTCAAATTTACCCTTGAACTATATTCTCTAGGGCAACTAAGATCAGACTGTACCAAAAAAAAAAAAGTAGCATGCTTCATCAAAACGTTGCAGACGTATCATTAACGTATTATTATATTTGGGTGTTTAAAACGGTTTAACTGTCGTGAGCTGTTTTCAGTGAGGTGTTACATGGATCAACAGGGAAGTCCATCTTAAGCTGGTCCTTACTCGAAAGGAAATTATAATTGATACGAGATCAATCTAACGTTATATTGTACGATTGAAGACGTCTGTCATTCGACACGCGATGTTATGGCGAACTTATGACATTTAAATTGTACAGCTCTTTGAAAGACGCGAGTGCGTACATATGTTTAGTACAACTAAGCTAAGCACTGTCAAAAGATACTTTGACAGCTGTTTCTGAATGTTGGAAGTTAGAATCCGGACTCAACATGGTAATAGTTCATCAGCCACATAACGGACGAGGGTCTCCCTCAATGATTTCCTTCCATTTGGGGAGAAATACCAATAATCGCCACGCTTGGCAGGCGGGTTGGCGATCCCAGTGGTGTTGTGGTGTAACTCACAGAGAGCGCTGCTGCTCGTCCTCTGGAGAGTTCCCTCGGTCGCCTCTTACAACTCCCACGACGGGAAAAGTTGGGCTGGTTTGGTGACACATGTATTCTATTTACCGTCACCACACGGCTGAAGTATTGTTATTGCATTGTAAATGAGATAGTTTCAGCGAAAGACAGTTACTCTTTGATCATCATCAGCGCATATTTGTCCACTGCTGGACAAAGGCATACTCTTTGATGAGGTCTCCAAATCGAACTTCAGTATTATAACGAAAAATCATTGAGAAATACATTCCCATCATATAGAGCATCGTGTGACGAATATAAGAGGAAATATATCGTTAACAATTATCACAAATAAAATTAAATCTATCAAAGCAATGAGAGGTTTTCTGATAGCTTCAAATATGTTAAAAGTAGTTCCAAAACATCTCACAGATGGCGCTAATCAGACATGATCTTAAGGAGAAACTCATTTTAGAATTGTCAACATAAAATAAAAATATGAAATGACAACCCTGTCTAGGTAGTGCCATCTATTGACATTTCTTAGAACTGTAATAAGCCACCTGTCAGAAAACCTCGCATTATGAAAATGTTACAGAGAAAAGAATAAAGTGTCGGGCTCGTAGAAGGCGCATATCGATTACCTCTGCCTACCACTTTGTGAAACATAGATGTCATGATACGTCGACAAGTTTGGGATTATTATCATCATCATCATCAGCCCATACTTGTCCACTGCTGGGCATAGGCCTCTCCAATTGCACGCCACTGTGATCTGTTTTCGGCTTCTCGCATCGAGCTTCTGCAGCCATCTTGCGTATATCATCAGTCCACCGAAGTTTGGGATGCTCTTTCCAAACTAACTTTAGAACAGATGTGTCTACGGACAAACACATATCGCGACACGTTGTATAAATAAACCGAAAAACATCAAGTAGGTAGGTAGCTCGGGCTCAACGTCGCCGGTTCACCTCGTAAAGCTGTCAATATTGTCTGGTTAGCTTCAAACAATTTATTCCCAAAAACTAAAACATCACACAGCACGATCACACAACACTTCAGCCGCTATAGGCATGTAACCTATAAGATAACATACGCCAATATTAATTCACATTATTCACATGTCAGAGTGGCCCGACCGTATAAATAAGTAGTTATATTGTGAACTTAATGACAGGTTCCGATATTGCCTTACCGTAGCATTGTAATTATCATTCATAAACAAAGCCTTAACATTTTGATAGTTTCAAAAAAAAAAAAGAATTGCCAAAAGGTAATCTGTTCGCAACAATTAGTCTATCGACTCGAAGGTCACGATGTAACATATTACTATGTAGTTTATTTAACGCGTATAAATCATAACCTGATTTTCGGCACGGGTTTTTTTTTGCTTCTTCTTCATCACATTCGCCATAAATCCAATTTGCGAAATCGTGTGTGGAATATGTTGATGGTTAAAAGAATTCTCGCAAAGTATAATCGTCGATTGGACAAAGGCAGCCCATTCTGCGCCGGCGCAGTCGTCCTGTTTTGACATCTTTTGAGGTTTACGCCAACGGTAATTTCGCGTCTTACTGGCGACGATTATACGACGGGAAATTGCGGAGTTTACATGAAAAAAAAAAAGAGCAGAAAATACATGTAAGCTTAATAAGTGTTTCGTGATGCATAACTTTATTAACAAAGGTTTAAATGGCACTTACGGAAAGGGAATCCTGAAGCGCTTTGTCAATTTTCTCTTGTTATCTTTTGTAATGCCGACAGAGGCAATCTATTCAATACCTGTACTTACTGGACGGTATCTGCAATAATATCGGGCGTTTTGCATAGGCTGTAGAAACTGGCGATATACACCAGCGATATTAAGTCGAAGAAGCACGAATTGTGTCCAGGAGGTCTATTTTCACTGCGCCACAACAACCAGTTTGACTATCCTGCACTCCCACACATTGCTGGCTTCCCCGGCACTTGCGGTGAGCTATCGATACTTGCAACAGCCACGTTTACCGAATGGAAATAATGAGACCCAAAAAAAATTTATGACAGTGAAGGAATGGTCACATTTCTTTAATTCAGTTGGTTTCCATTAATTCGTAATATAATATCAGGCTTTCGGTTGGTATTTGTCCCTGGCATTACGTGCATCCGGCGAGCTTTCGACGGAGCAAGCCTCTGCGCACATTGTCCGCCGGATGTCTTGTGGTCACACGCAATTTCACAACCTTCTGCTGCATTTCTGTTGTCCTGGTGCACAATAATGACTTGGCAAAACTTGATTGTAACGCGATTGAGTCAGATAAAAATATTATCATTGAAAATTGGATTTATGTTGTACGGCGCTGTTTAAGGAACCATTGTACATTGGTAATAAATTTAATCTGCTAAGTAAAGTGCGGAGGAAAGCACTGGTCTCCTTCGTACATCAATCTTGTACTGATTGCCCCGCCAAGCGGTTCAATATGTCACCCGATAACAATGTTATTGTCTTAACCACGTAGCAATCCCACTACGCGCCGATCTCTATTTACCAGGGATTGATTAAATCTAAAAATATATTTCAAATCCGGTCGTGTTTCCGAGCCATTGTTTGAAACCCCCAGATCGCCCTGGCGGCGGCTCCAAACTGGATTATGTCCTGAGTGCCCTTCGACTTTTTTATTTGGCCGAGACTAGGTTTTGTAACGGTGCTCCGCCATGGTCCCATTCTTGTTATTTCGACATCTAATAACATTGGGGTTAATTTAAAAGCTGGTCCGCCGAGTTTTTTGCCGGCGAGAGGCGGCCGAGTCTGGGAATCCGACACAAAGACGCGCGCGGGGATTCTTTGCGAATACCTCCAGCGGCCAGATACCTACCAAGAACGTGGTGGCTTCACCAATTAGGTAATAAGAAACACTACATCGATCTCTGCTCATTTATCTCCCGATTTCTAATTTCGCGAACTTTACGTCTCGTCGCGGCTTGTGGAACCACAAACCATGGCATCGTGTCTGACCCACTTTTGACACCATAAAATATCTCATTAAACAACAAGACGCTTTCGGGTCCAAGTTCATGAGTTGCCGCCTTAACATTTGTATTTTTTTAACAATCGTTCCGTTGCATTCCGACTTTTACGGCCATCTCGACTGACCGACGTCTGACAAGGCGATCGTAAAGGATCACATTTTATTTCTTATTGTTCGTTTCGCGAAATCTAATTGAAGTCGGGCGAGCTCCGGGCGTCGCCCACCGCAGAGTTTACGCGTTTTTAATTTTCCAATCCGCCGATACCATGTCACCGGCGAAGGTGGTAGTGCGCAAGGAGTCCTTCGCCGCGTGTCGAGATAGTGGAGGAAAGGCATAGCTGCTGTCGAAATTGCCAAATCGACCGAGCGTCGTACGTGAGCAATTCGAGCGTCTCTCCGCGGTCAGCTGACGTATTGGTATTTACCAATAATTGCCTTGATCGTAGTAAAAATTGTTTTGTGGAACAGGTTCGGTAAAACAATGCGACGACGCCGCCCTTGGGCTCACAAGAAGTCGTTCTCTCCACACAGTATTTGTTCCGCGGACTGGTCGTGGCCGGCCCGCCTTCCTTGCCGCAGATAACTTCACTCTGGCTCGTATTAAACATCGATAATTGACATAAATTGGTTTAATTTGTTGTCATTTTTAACCCAACTTGTTTAATTTAAGCAAGAGACCGGGTGCGCTACGCCTGTCAAGACTATCTTAAAGCTGATTATGAACAACTTTTACAAGTAGCTTCTCCTTTATAGGAAAAAAAGCAGTTTGCATGTATGGTGATGTGTAAATACACGTTTTTACATACTATGAGTTATATTATTTTAGAATCCACTCTGTATTCCTTCCTCGGAGCGTCACGAATCTATCGGAAACTAAACGTCTACATTTGAATATAGTGGACCATTTCACATTGAGCCGTGAGACGGGCCAAGTTATGCTTCTCGGGGCTGGCTCGTCGTGTCAGGAAGACCAAGGAAGGTTGGTAGGATGTAGAGGCGATCGACAAATGGTCGAACAACAGCCAACAACTTGGGCATTTAGGAATGTCGGTAACAAGTCACTTGATTTAGTCTCAATGTACTTTATGAATCACACTTCAGTGAAGTTACAAGTACCAGCAAAAAGTATGTGTCGGGAAGCGTTCATTCATTGTCTCTATTTTGCGTATTATTTTTTAGTGATTGTGATTCTAGTCGCCTCGAATCCTTGAATATTTTAGCACATAGTATGAAATTTGCATTTCTCCGTGTGATTTGCCTACTCAATCTACGGTTCATTGGTAACATACAGAACCTGTATGCAGCACAATTTCTCGTATCATTCGAGTCTCAAATTTTAAATAATTTCTCACTTATCGCTGTCACATCTTCTAACAATTATTACTCTTTGTTTCAGGTAAATATTGCTGATTATTTCAAAAGAGAACATAGTACGTATTGTACCTGAATACAGGTAAAACAATCATCGCACAGACATAAAATCCTTGGATTATGCGCATGCGCCATTTAATATATTTATCGCTGACTATCGGACGTACGGAGGCCATCGGGTATTCTTCTGCAGTTCTGTTTTCGGATACCATTGTCGTACATTTTTTTCTGTCGATTAAAGCCTCCAGTTACTGGGGCATCATGGACGATGACTAGTCGGTTGTAATTGCATAGCACTGACCTATCCCACACGAATGCGCAGTTAGTACTTCTAGTAAGTCAAAATGTGAAGGCACGAGTTCCGGCGGCCGCCCGTGACGTGTCTGGTGTGTGCGGTCGGCGACCACGCAACCTTGACGCAGTGCTGCTCTCCCGGTACACCGCCGCACTACCGACCATACAGCTTTCGTTTTCATCTAACGTTGCCATGTAATTCGTAATTACACATTGAAACGGCGAGTGAAAATGCAGGGTCCGTGTGCCAAATGTGGCGTGATTCCAATTCGCCTTAATATATTCGCGCCGGATACAAAAATTACACATATCGATCGAATGCCACTTATAATGCAAAATAAAAACAACGTAGACGGCAATTTTTCACACGATTCAAGAGTGCATAGTTAGCCCTAAGCGCAGTGCGCCGGGGTGAGCGAACTTGCAACCTGTAATTTTGGACCGCAAAACGAACAAAACCCAACCAGATCGGTGATTAAAACCTTTGTCGGTTCTACTAATATTTATATTTTCGCAATGCGCCCGACATCTAATTGGACTGTGTTTTGATGTAGGTTAGAATACCGGCGCCAAAACAAACGAATTTCGTTAGTTTTCCTGGTAGAGAATCATAAACTTCTTCAG
Organism: Conopomorpha cramerella; assembly: GCA_012932125.1. Taxonomy (NCBI): domain Eukaryota; kingdom Metazoa; phylum Arthropoda; class Insecta; order Lepidoptera; family Gracillariidae; genus Conopomorpha; species Conopomorpha cramerella. The sequence goes on from SJJU01005448.1 coordinate 14,632, forward strand.
ATTTGCACTAACCGTAAGTGTAGAGGTCAACCGCAGGAATAGTCCAGTGTTGCAACAAATAATAAAAGTAAAAAAAAATAAAACCATTTCCTTTGGTCAGACAGGGCCACATCAACAGAGTTACAAAACTCGTTTACTCAGAATAACATGCTAAAAATAGGGTCTAAATTACAAATTATTACAAGTATGACCAACTAGTTTGAACTTGGAAGTAGGCATATGGCTTCGACTCAAGCCCCAAGGTCTGGGATATTGAACTCGAGAGCGATGGATGCACTATCACTCATTGTCATGGGGGAAATGTCTTGGCCACACGCAATAACAAAGAAGTGTATTCTCGAACCTTTGATCGCCTAGTACCTACCTACTGTCTGATTCTTTCGGTATGCGATGCAAAGTGAAGCAGCCGCCGATTATAGTGATCCCGTAAGCGATGGAGCGCACTTCCTCAAACAATGGCGCGAGAACGAGACGCGGCAACTCTTATATGGGATTAACAATATGCGCGAAGAAGACAAATATACTTGCGACAAGTGCTGTTGAGCTTTCGCCTTGGAGCTTGGCGAGCGAGTGCATTGCGCTGACGCATCACGATCCGTCTGCGGCTCTCGTCTTTTTGTGGACGCTACCCCCGCGGCACTGTTTCGTTATTAAATAACATAAAGCGGAGACGTCAATGAGACGACGAGGCCATTCGGGACCATAAATCTCGTAGGTTAATGAAATCGCTGGCCGTAGGACCGGTCGGTCGGGTCTGATTAGTGATTCGCGGTTCCCACGAGGCTGATGTCACTTGGCTGATGAGCGCGGCGCACACTGGCCGTCGCGGGCCGCGGCGCCGCTGCTGACCCACTGCCTCGCCTGCGACCGGATTCCTCAGTTTCCGCTGCGTCAGCGTCGATCCTGTTCCAACCACAAATCATTCAACGTAACACAAAAAAAGAGGCTACGGTAGATCTTACAAAGTGTAACATCGCTTAAAATAAATAACATTGCATTCGGTGTGTTAGTTCGTCCCAGAGCGACCTCCCGCCGAGGCCGCGTGAACTTTTTATCAGCCAGCGCTCGCCTGTGTACACATTATACCGAGAGCACAGGCAGGGTAGTTAACAGAGTTCCCGAACGTAACGAAACTTGTATCGTGATCTGTATTATGTGAATTTGTTTCAAGGTTTTCATTCCAAAACACGTGGCTCCTTTATCTTCGATTGAGTATTCTCACGCAGTTGCTGCCTCACTCCGCACCCACTGCTGCTATTCGTAAAAAAGTAAATACTTAAGAGCGATAAGCGCTTCACCGTGGTGTGTAGTAACTCCCACATCTGCCGACCTTGGCTCCCGAGCTCCAGTTGTATAACGGCTTATCAGTCACGTGGTGGCGCCTTAGCAAAGGAACCTTCAGCTTTGCGGCCGCTCTATCGTCCCTGTATCAGTAGGATAACATAAACAAACATTGGACAAGAGGCATGCTGTACGGAAATGCGCAGTTTGAGTACAGTACTGTCTTTTACAATCGCTGACGCACTCGCAAGCTTAGTAAACGGACCACATGCGTTGTTGCTCCCTTCTGTCCCTCTTTGAACTCGTTTGCATAATTGCACGGATTCAACCTGTTCAGAACATTTCAATGCGTCTGTAGACGCCTGTTAGAGGGATACAAAGGAATACAAACACTTTGTTTTGTGAAGCGCGCGTGAGTTGCGGGGGCAGGAGTAGACGCGGAGCAGACGTTGTCACAGCAAGCAATTTGTAGGTCGGCCCTTCCGCGAACTTTTTATTATTCCAGTTGTAAATTAAGCGATGAGCGGACTTTAATTTAAGTGTTAATCTGTCTGGACGTTGACTCTTTGTGACGAATTGTTTCCAATGTCGTGTTACACATTGACTTGTCGCGTATCATCTCGCCGTAGGTGCTCATGTGGTCGAATAGATTCAGAGCTTTCCTTTAGCGTAAGAAAGGGAATGCAGGCACTGCACCGGCGGCGGCGACTCACCGGCCAGGAATGCCGTCTCCAGCCTCCGATAAAACCAGCGCTAAATAACATCTATCGCTCCCAACTCTTACATTATTTACAAAACAGAAATGCGAGATGTCGAGTCTCGATACGTTTTTGTACTTCATTGTTCTTCGGGTGATACACCGCCAGAATATTCTGATATATATCCGTTGCGGGCTCTGACTTCACCGCCCAAAAAATTGGCGAATATAATTAGTCGATAAAAATTCCGCCGATTATATACTTCTGACACGACCGGCGTTACGTAATTGTCGAAGTAAACGACCTGAGGCCTGTCTGCTGGTCGAAGGTCTCCGCCACGTGGCGCCGTGACGCTCTCGTCCTTCTAATCCTAATTGTTTAGGAAGTTTCGCGGTACACTTGACCTCTGTAGTATTTTATTGGCTAAACTAGGCTGCGGTTTTACTCGTTTCTGAGGAATCACGGGCGTGCGGTTGCAAACCTACTATTGTGCATATTGCTATCATGTCCACGTGGGAGCAAAAGCTTGGCCTGTAGGCTGGCCAAATACCCAGCGGAACGTTTTTGCCGTATCATTTATCCATTGCTCGCTTCACATTTCTCGATTACGGGTGGGTGTCCATTCGTACGCTCGTTGTAGAGGTATACGTGTGGCCTTGACTGTGTTGTCTAAATTTGCGTCGACGCTTACTCGGTCCATCGGGTAAACAAATTGAATGAATCGCGTCCGGCTGTACGCGGCTCATTGATATGTGTGAGTGGTATGGAGGAGCATGAGTGCGCTTGCAGGCGTTTAGCATGGGCGGCGGGCTCTTGCCGGAAACGAGCGGAGGCGGCGCGGCGGCGGCGGCGTCACGGCTCGCGGACCGCCCTCTAGATGAACCACTTGGCAAATACTCTGATACCTTTAACTACACAATCATTTTGCTAGTTTACATTACATGGTGCATGGCTCTGGGAACTGCCATGGTTCACGTATTCGATGTTTTGTTTGGTTTTTCACTTTCGAATATCAGTATATTTGCCTACGTGCAATGGGAAACTCGAGTCACTTTCTCAGGTTCATAAATAAAAATAATACTATGAGCAAGGATGAAGGATCGTGTAGGTTGGTAGTAGTGGTAGTTCGCTCCGTCCGGTGCGGATGGCGGCGCGGGTCGACGGTCGGGCGCGCGCTCGCTGCAAGGTCAAGGCAGCCCCCCGCCCCGCGCGGGCCCCGCACACACCGCGCCGCCCGCCGCTCCGCCGCCGCCGCCGCTCCACTACTATCGCATCGAAAGAAAAAGTGACAGCCGAAAAACCTGAATAGGCTGATGAAAACGAAAGCGGTCCTCATAGAAATGTAATGTGACATTCCTATTACAGCAACGTACTAACAATAAAAAGTCAAATATATCGAAGTGAGTTAAGAGTTGTCCGGTTAATGAACTCTATACTAATTATGGCACAATACTGCAACGTTGAATCGGTGCTATCCTAATTTACGAATGTGATGTTGATCTGGTGGAACATTGGAGTTAGCTTTCATCGCGCTCGGCGTCCACAAACAAAAGTGGAAGTTCCAAGAAACGGTCCCTCGCGCATAGTCCTCTTGTTTCACTTCTGTTATATCCTAATTAAAATATTCAGATTCCAATTTCGGCTCATGTTTACGGCGATCTATATCAATTTTGTTTAATGGCCACCTCGTCCGGCTGTCGAAACGTATTTTTTTTTTTGCTAATTATATCATCTCAAGGGTCATAATAAGTTCTGACGTGACCAATTAACAAATAATTTCTACTTTTGTCTCGGATTATATTAAAAAAAAAGATCGTTGAAGACGCATGTTCGTGAGCATGTGATATTATGGATTTTGATGTGTTCACAGTATAAAGAATTTGCTCCGCGCCTGAGCTGCGCGCGGCCGGCTGGATTATTGGCCTCTTTATGGCATTTCCATCAAACTAGTTTTCAATAATTACGGTCGCGAACAAAACTCACGTAAAGGGCACGGCGGCGAGCAGTTTTGCGGCCTATTCATAGTGATCGAGATGTTCCTAGAGCGGTCCGAGCAAATGTCACTGCGGCCGGCACGTGACGCATTTAGCTGCTCCGAAATAGACGCCCGTTCGTCAACCCCTTACATTCGTCATACATGTTGACGCTGCAGTCGCCTCCGCGCCTCCGCCAGCAAGCTGAGCTGCCCATCCACCACTACCCAGTGTCGTGAACACCATATAGGCAAAAAGACTCTGCCTACCTTAGTATATTGGCTTCCCGACCTAATAGTAGAGTTATTGCTAGATCTTTGTTTTTGTTATACTCACGACATACTAACGAAGTCCTGTGTTTTGTGGATACAGTATATAGTAGATAGGATATTTCGTAAAGACAAGTTACCTATACATAGGTGTTAATCTTTGGCGATTATTGCCTACCTTGTCGTAAAAGCCAGTGCACGCCACTGCCACTAGCTCCATACAACCTCACCGCCAGCCACCAAAATGATATCCGATGGAACCTTTTTATTATTTCGCACTCGTTCATCAATCACAACAAATATTTATCTTCTCGGCTAATTTGGCGCTGTCAAATGCAATATTAAATATAAATTGTAATAGTGATCGGAGGCGGCGCCGCCGCTCGCACTTCTGAGCGTCGCCGTGACGAGTAGTCTGGGTTGTAAAAACTAATTCTGCATAAAATCTGCTGCAGTCGAGTTGCAATTTGGCTGAGCGAAAATCCGGCGTACGAAAGAAGATAGACGTTTTCTCCATAAGGGGCGCATTATACCCAAGTCAAAGGTCTCATAATTACGCTGCGAGACATTGAACTCCAGTTCGCTCTGAGCCATCGCCGTCGTCGTCTCTCCCCGAGGAATGTTTGTAAACATCAACGTTTTATTCAACTTGCGAACTTTTTTTTTTTTCGTGGCGTCCATCCAATCAGCTGAGCTTTATTACACAATTCGTCGTGTGCTCCCACGCAGTGTACGTCATGCGAATGTTTCTAATCTTTTACTATCATAGTATGCAGCGAGGTTCACGGCCGACGTCGTCCGAACGGAACACGTGCTCCCTCTGCTGCATGCTAAACATAAAACTACAATGTACAGCCCTATTTATTTCTCAATGTCTGTTTAGGAATTTTCACATATGGAATCGATTAAGTAAAAAACATGTTCTCCCAAAAAGTTCAAAGGACTCATGTCAAACGTGTGAACATCTAAACGTTATGTATTTCGCTGGTAGGCAGTACCAAAACCATGTATATACACGTACATATTTCCCCCGTCAGATATGCGGTCATGCGCTCCCGGTGCGTTCAATCTATTCGACATTTCTATTACCCTGGTATTCGTAGCCGCGACCAGGGCGCCAACTTTAGATCAGCCACAACAGCTCATCGGCTCTCAGATGCGTTATTTATATTTTACAATGTTTATCCTTGAGTTAGGTCCTGGGGGAAGTGAAAACGTTCACCTCCATGATGCATCGAGCGAATAGATCGATTACTCAATGGCGAATGCGAAGTATTTTTTTTTTGGATTCGCTGCCGGACCTGACAAGTGAGTTAATGAGGTTTTTTTTTTAATAAAAATTATATTATTTATGATGCTGTTGTTCGTAACGTATGGCTGATGGTCTGATAATGAAGACGCCAGGCTCGGGTTTCGTGTGGACCGCCAGCGCGGCTCACGTTAATACTGCGTAAATTCTGTGCATTATTTTTTTAGGTCAGACACTGAGATTTTTTTTTTAATATTTCTTGTTTGTTGCTTCTGAGGACCTTGCGCGGCGTGCGACTTGCACACGGATTTGCCTCTTATTGATTGGTTCATTTGCTTGTTGACTTATCTCATTACTCGTGAAGTGTGGTACACATGGGTCTTGGGACTTTCACAACAGTTAGGCCTGGCTTGTATAACGCGCCTTGATCTACATATCTCAGCTAAAGCCGGTCCCGCGCAGCTTAAAACGTGTCTGACAATACACGCCACAACCAAAATAGATTAATTTAATTGGATATTGTCATAACTGTTGCAATTAAACCCAAGTTGTTCCATGAATCGTTTTGGTGTGGTCTCGAGAGTTGATAAGTGGTATCGAATCGTCGAGTGTCAGACGGTATTGATTTTTGTTTTTACTTTTATTTTTTTTCCGTCTGACCTAGGTCTCGGTGGTAATTTGATATCGTTTAATATTTGGTTACCTTTATTTGTAAGGTAAGTGATATATGTATGGGTAAACGTATGAGTAATTGTCGAGGCCTCACCGCGCCGGCCGGCACTGTAGAAAGCTCGGCGTGGGAGCTTTGTTTCGGCGCTTTATTTGCAAATACAATTAGACACTGCTTCAGTAAATCAGTAAGATCCCGTATACTGTATGATTTGCAAGTTTGATGAGTGTCTTTTTATTTGTATGTAACAACACAAATAATAAATATCGTATGCAAATGTATATTATGCCAACCTTAAAGTAGGTACACGCACAGTAAAGATGCGGCTGTAATAAAATCTTTTTTTCTTCTTTCAATTTTGCCATTTTTAATATTTATAATGAACTCGTTAAAGGTTTTTATTTAACTTATTTACGACTTCTGTAAAGTGAAATTAAAAGAAGATACAATCGTATTACTTTAACGGCGCTATTATTCCGTCATATCACATTCACACACGTTATATCAAAACAATGCGATACATAATATAATATTTAATAACGTCTTCTTCTTATTTACTTGGCTCTCTTTATAAATAGACTAGTCGTTACTCGTGTTTTATTCAGTTCCCTTGGGAATTTCTTTATAAACATACATAGATACTTCACGCCTGTCTCCCAGAGGGGTAGGCAGAGACTACAGATTTCCATTTGTCACGGTCCTGAGATACCCCTTTCGCTTCATCTACATTCATACATCTTTTCATACGTGACCTTCGGTTTCGAGTACTTTTCTTTATAAACGTTACTCAGGGATAATGTAGCATAGTGAAAAAAAATATCGAAACCTGTACCTGTACAATATTTTTTCAGTATAAACTAAACATACATCCAAAAACACAAAAAAAATCTTTATATTTCCGTTATTACTTACTTAAGTACTAGAGAGCGGTTGTAGAATTGTTTATAGAAATATCTTAAGAACGTGACGGCTAATGTCGAAACAATTCTAATCACCAACGGAGCGATAAAATTTCTTGCAAAAAAATATATATATGTAGCGACTCACGCGCAGGGTCATTGTCAAGTCTGCTCGAATCAAGGCCGGAGTAACTGCCGACTTGAGACGTAGGTACTTCTCGATTTGTGCTCTGACGGTTATGACGTTGCTTAGATCGTAGGCATCTGCGAAATGTCCGTTCACCGTGTACCCTCATTTATTTTGTACTATACAGTTGACTCAATCTAGAACAATTTTAATATACTCTTGTAGAAATAAACAGTAATTTGAAATTCAGTGTCATAAATTCAAATCGACAACCACTTCCTGACCGCCCTTCGACAGATCTTTAAAAATCATCTCGTGAACTATAAAGAAATCGATCGTTAAATATACCGAAAGTCTCTTTTTACGATGCTATCAATGAAATTTTAATTTCTGTATCGATGCACATTCGTTCACTAAGAGGTCGTAAACCGTAGCCTTGGGAGCCAATTTCATTCACTTTACACGTAATTTCATATAAAGTGCAACTCATGTGGGCTTGCACATTTTCGTTATCTCATTGATTCATGTTGCTCTGGTATCGAGAGTAATGTAAGACAATACTGATGCGCGTGTAGTTTTTTTTATTTTTTATTAATTATGATGCTACTTTGGAACATTAGAAGGCGGAAGGCCGGTGTCGTATTCGGCAATGAACGGGGTCGTAGGCACCACTAGGCTGAACTTATCACCAAGACTTACTGGGCGACCGGTCTGCGTCCAGTAGGTAATGCGGCGTTTTACATAAATATGCCTGCGCCACTATAAAGTGGGCTACAAAATTCAACAAATAAACAGCGATGTGAGAAGTGGAAATTGTTTAAAATGTTGATGTTTGCCTGCACGAAGTCGTACGCAATAAGAATTCCACAAGCATGACTTGCCCGGCTCCGTGGCCGCGCTCTTTGCAAATTTGGTTTATTGTGTAGCAACAACAACCTCAAATTCTAGATTAAAATCAACTTTTTAGAATTATAACGATTTACCTGTCTTCACGTAAAAAAAACTTAACAACCAAAATAGCTCAACCGGATCTGCTTTATAATGATTTTCATTGATGTTTTCAAAGATATAAAATATTGTGTCGTTTTCATCATTATTAAATTAAGTTTTTACTGATTTTCAAAATGTCATTAGTACATGCACCAGGTAGGGGAATGGAACAGAGGACCCTTCGGTTTGTTTACCAAAGGCCAGGGCCACTCTCGTCGCAATTATAATTAAGTCTTTTTAAGTCGAATTTCAATTAATATTAATCCTGCTTACAAAAATGATTCTGAAGCTGCATCTTCTCACACGTAGGTATGACTAGCATTCGTAGCTCGGGTACCAGGGTCCCATTAACAATCAGGAGTCGTCCGGACCTAGACGGAGAACGATTAGTAGGTACATCTAAACTCACGTAGATTGTTGGCGGCGAGCCAATCAGGGCAGCCCGGTGCGTTCACCTATGTACTGCTACTCACCAGTTGGTATCTCTCACACTTTGATAGTTCACACGGTGACTTCTTCAAGATAAATACAGTGCATACGTTCCATAATATAATATGAGCTATCTCTATGACTATCTGTTACTTTCCATATGAAGTAACATAATATTTAGCCAATTCTTGTAAACGAATATTTCCTTCTTTTCTTTATCGAGGCAGGGAAGGTCATATTCAACATATCCCAAGCACATGTCCCGATCCCGATCAAAAACCCGTGGGAATATTGATACGTTAGTCATAGTTACAAAAGTATTCATTTCGAGGATGGAATTAATTATACCTAATACATATTATCTTTATTACTTCATCGTAAAAAAAAAATATATAACAAAAATTGCTTTTAATTAATATGCCATTTTGAGAAGATAAATCAGTTGCGAAACTTGTTACATACGTTGGTTTTGCCATAATTACCTAGAGCTATTTTGACCTCATGGGTTTTTATTTGTGTTGTAGGTATTTTAATTACATAAACCTACTTTTCCTTCAAGTTGGTTATGCTTGGCCTTCGCTTTGGAGCTATTTATTCACGTCGTGTACCTTTTAAAATCTGTTTGTTCAAACAACTACATAAAAGTGGATATAAACGTGTATAATTTACTAGGAGCGCACGTGTACTTTAGGGGTGAGCTGAGACAATCGAAGCTTCCAATAAACGGGCAGTTGTCGGAACACACCCGTTTCCGTGTCAGGGCTAAAGATTAAATACAAATGAAATCGCTAGATCGACTGTTTGAATTGTTAATTGAAATATAACCGACCCAAAAACCAGACTGATCACGAACCGCTCGGTTGGCAACAAGCACTAAAATATATTTTGTATGAGTTGACCTTCGGGAACTAGGCATTGTGGGTACACATGCGAATAGGTTCCTTATTCAAATTTCGGGCGGGGATCAAACGCGTGCGCAGCCCCAAGGCCACGAGGCATCGACTAACTTCACATGAATGGGTCCCACGTGCTCTTACGTCACCATGCTCGTCTTCTCAACATTTCGTATGTGCAGAAACACCAGAATACGTGAGACAAATCACTTCCTATTGTGGAATATAGCACGATATAGTACTTTACTTAGTCGCATTGACACAAGACAAAAAAACGCTCACAAAAAAAACTGGCTAAAAGACTTTTTTTTTGCTGGCTACATCACTAACAACCTACCTCTTGCAAATTGTGGCCACTCGATTTGACAGGTCATCCGAGTGGATAAAGTTAACAACTTAATCTGGGCTAAGTGTGTGGGGTCTGCTTTTTGTGACCCTGACCTTGTGCATTTCGGACCTCCAACTAACATACTGTCTTTATTTTGTTTCAGGTAAGGACCGTTCGAAACGAGACCTCCTGTATCACAAGCGGTATTGTACGAAAAGGATAACACGATTCGCGTCGTTTGAAAGTTTAACACTACTTAGCACAAGTCGGCCAACATTTTGTGCAATATTACACTTGTTCGTCAACACAATTGCGCAGTTAACCCTCAAATGGGCACGGTCAGAAACAAAACGCCTCCTGTATCCTAAAACCGACCCATAAAACAGGAAAAGAGCATAACAACACAAAATGTAACATCATCACCAAAATAACCCGTCGAATGGTCGCGCCATTTCCCTTTCGTTAGAATACGTTACTATCTCGGGTAATCAGAGCGAGACAGCCTACGGCCATCACATTCACACCCATTCCGCGTACAACCACAACGTTTACCGTCAATGAAATTGAATTTTACCGCTCAATGAATAGAGTCTCTAATTGTTTGACGCTAGCGCTTAAGTTGCCGGCTGTTTAGCGATTAAATGAGTCACCTGCGACGGCAACACTGTTGTATTTGAATACGACATCTACGTTCATAGAAAAAAGTTTTATTTTTATTCGTACGCCACTCGCGTGAACAGTTTAAATATAGTCGTGTAGTAATAATCTATGGATTTCGTTAACCTAATTGAGTTCATATGAAGATTATGAAGGAATCGGTTTTTTCTTCTAACTGTTTAATCTTAAAGTTACACCATGGTGTAGCCCGGTATAATAAAGTTGGGAATCAATACAACGAGTAAACAGCGCTCCGTGATCGGTAAACAAAAAAATCTACCCCGGGAAGTGGCAAAAATCTTAAGGAAAGAGGGCAGACCGTAGTCGACGCCGACTTCAGTTCGATCAACTCACCCCAGGCCCCCTGAAGCCTCTTCTCACATTAATCATTCTCACAATACGTATCTCCCGATACTTAACACATAAATTCAGTTCTTCGCTGTATAATATTAGAGCACCTTTTCGTGTACCAACGACATAGAATTGAGACTGTTCACTCCTAGACGCCGGGTCGTTCGCCGGCCTACCTCCACAAGCGGCTGCGGCCCTAGTATTATATAAGCCGAGTGCAATGGCCGCTGGAAAACACCAGGAATTCATTTGTGCGAAAGTCTTCCAAACTTCCTTTTAACATTTTACTGAAAATGTTGTGATGAGTCGCATTTCTTTTGATATTCGTCGTGTCGTTAGTATTACCAAGTATAATGCTTCCTTGATGATAATGGCTTCAGATACTGTAATCAGTGTACAACAAAATGGGCGGTGAAAAGCGCAAATATACGACGCCTCGTTTAAGAATGATGAGTCGCAGGAAAGTTTGATATAAAGAAATTAATAATGAACAGATATAAACACTTTGGTAATTGCAGTCACTTAACCCTATTTCAAAACAACATTAATGGCTGGATGACGGTTAAACACGCTTGGACAACATCTGCATAGTATTTGTATTATAAAACCATATACATAAATTAAAAACCACTCATGCTGTAGGTGTGCCTACATATTTGGTGAAAATGTTCCTGCATTGAATTGAGTTACAAAAAAATAGCATGGACTGTACTGTACCAGAAACTTGTGAACAGGCAAAGCCTTCCGTTTCCTGCAGCACATGGCACGGTTTTTCCATTAAAATAAAACCGTTCTTTACAATCGGCGTTTACGTGCCCTCTGTCATTTAAGGCGACCCAAATATTCCCCTACACGTTGCATATTTCAGCCTAATCTGTGTGTTCCCGTAATTAGCGGAGCGGAGAATTCGTCCGCGCGAAATGTGGGTTAGATCGCGAGTCGTCGGTCGGGATGGCCATTGCAGGCAAACGGGTCGTTGACCGAGTATCGACCGGGGGTGCGGACGCCCCCCTGGCGCCGCGCCCCCGCCGCAGCCCCCTCGCACCCCCGTCGACACACACCCCCCACTTCCAGGTTGCCCCCTCGACACGCGAGTACTAAACTTCATTGCAGCATGCGACGTTTTCGTCAAGACTTCCTTCCGGATGAGATCTTACTTCTTATAAATTATCGCTAAATAAAGCATGGGCAACGCTAATAATTCAGGAATCGTTCACAATATGGAATTACGGAAGGGAAAAAACATGACAATCGCTTTTTAAGAATCAATAACTGTACCACAAAAAGTCTTTGGAGTCAGTCATTACACGAAATAAACCGTAAACTCAGTAAGCACGAAAATAGGGCGCTATCCACAGAGCGCCGGGGTAGAAACGGGGTTGCCATTCGCTTTGTGTGCCGGAGAGAAACAGCTGTGGATTGCCGGGGTTGGCGGGGGCTCTGACCGAGAGGCTGGCAACCCCGGCTGCCTCGTGCGCCTGTTGTGACCGCCGATGATTTATGCTCGCCTGGTGACGATGAGATTCACGCAGATTTTTTTATTAAAACAAATCTCGGCATTCAAGAATTAATTTTCTGAAACGTTATTTTTTCGGTTATCTAGAAATGTAAAGATGTTTTCATTTTCTTGACATCACTGATGTTTGAAAGGTCTTGTCTATTATAAGACGTTACCGAGTGAAAAGTTGCAACGTATTTTAGAGACCAGACCACTAGCCTAGCAGTCTACCCAATCTATTTTATATAATATCAATACAATCATTGTAACAAGTCGGAAATTCGCAAGGTTAGAAAGTGCCTCTGCCCACCCCACTTTGAGATTTTAAAATGGCAATAACTATATTTTAAATTGAGTATGTACAGTGTCACAGACACATTTAGCACAACGAACACTTAAATAACTGAAGTAATATTATTCCAGTTTAGAACAGCAAAGTAGGGTTGGGTGTCAGTGTCGAGCAGTGGGTCAGTGCACCAAAGTTCTCGTCAGCTATTCACCCGCCCGTTGCACTGGAGCGGTGCAAACGAGCGCTCTTCAACCACTGACACAGATACTGGCATTGTTGAAATACCCGCATTCTGAAATACGAGAGATTCGTCTGCTCAGGCACCTAGCTAGTACATGTTTTTTGTGTTCTTGAGACGTACATTAAGTTTTGTTATACTTTATCCGATGTTATAAATCAATCATCAAATGTATACTAGCTATGCTCCGTCAGTAGGACAAAATCTAAAGCGGCGTCGGCGTCGTAAGGTTTCTAGTTCGCGTCGAATCGTAGCATTAGTTTGCTACGCAATGCGGTCGTAGCGGCGTAGCAGCCCGCGTAGTCCGTAGCTTTGACTACGAGATTAGAATCACGTAGGCACGTGGAGGATGTTTCCTAATGTTATTTTAGTATATTTTTGTAAATAACGACATTGAAACAAAACAAAAGAAAAGTTACACACAGCTAACGCAATTTAAACTTTTCCGAAGCAGTTATTTGTACTCCCGACCTAAATAAAGTTATAGCGTCGCGGCGAATGAAATATGGCCGATCTTAGCCCAGTTGATTTCAGCCTCCTTTTTATAGCTTGAAGCCGGGGTTAAATCTACTGTTGTTTTTTTTAAGTTACGCATGGCTGTTGGTTCGATTAACACGCGCCCGCTGCTATACGTGACGGGGAAAACCTGTGAAGCGTATCCTTGGCTTTTTGGGGTAGAAAGTCACAGCCGTATATAAAACGAGTCGCCGCCGCCACCGTCGTCGTGGTCAACTTATCCAGGATTTATTAGGCCGATTCTAGAATCTCTCGAGATAATACATATCCGTATTAAATGGAGCCTTTGTTCTTAGCTTTGGAAGGTTGCCAGCTTCCCCCGGCGATCTAGGGTGGTACGCGCTTGTTTGTATACGCCGCACCATGGTTATTCTGTATTTTTAGGTCAAGTTATGAAGTTACCTAGCTCTTGTTTTTCTGGGTCGTGTCTGCAGAAAGTAGGTATTTACTACATATTATGTATTATATTTGTCGAACACAAAAGTACGAAAATATGAACACTTTCTTTAAAATCAATTTATTTATATTAGTGCGTGTGTGTGTGTTTTTTTTTAAGTTGAGTTTTTAATAAACGCGAACATTTGTCTAAAAACACAACTAACTACTCCTTTTCAAATAGAATCGCAGAAATCGATCGGCGTTCCTTAAACAAAACATTTTACGCCCTATATCAGCGTTACCTTGCGTCAAAATCGTAGCCGACAATTTTGAATTAATGACTCGCGGCGCCTCCCTGTTGAAAATTGAATCGTATGACAATGTGCTGCTGAGGGCTGAAAATCGTTCGCATACGCAACAAGGCTAACGACCGAAGCTAGGTCACCGGCCTGCGATTGACAAAAACTACCCTCCAAAGGGAGGCTGCTCTAAATACGAACTACCAGGAATGTAGAGCTGTCAGAAAGTGCTCCGTTAAGGATGTCTTATAATTATTGTACCTACAACAACTGCTCATAAGAAAATAATCAGGCAAATTCGATTTCATGTGGGAACATTAAATGTTCAAACCAGAAGTATCTACTTGGAGTTTTATAAATGGACCACATTTTTGGCGAGAGATTTTTTCATGTTGCGTCCTAATGCGGAAATCCTTGGATCTTATTCAACACAATGCGGATTATCGCAGGAACTGCGCAAAAGTGACATTTGAACATATTATTATGCCCAACACGTGTAGGGTTAATACTATTCATATTTGCCATTTCAGCGGCTGATATCGATTTCCCTATTTAATACAAACATCTCTTTCATATTTCAGCCCCTTCGTATGCTTCCAATAAAGGAATGTCTCTATCATCCGGGCTTGTAGGTACACGAAAAATCAATGCCGCTAAGATATTCGGGAGCCTGACTTCGCAAGTCGCAACGTGGCCATGTTTTTGCCGCATTGGGGGGTGGCGCGAAACGAGATAATTAAGATGTCGGACAACTCGTCTTTAAGAAATTTGCGGAAGTAATTTTTTTGAGGGCATACAATTTTGAGTAGCAATATTTATTTCTTACAAATAAAGACAGTAGAATAACAATAATGAATTGTTAGTATGATGAGTAGAGTTGCGAGAAGCGGGCGGGCCGGCCGGCCGGGGCGGCGGCGAGGCGACGAGTGACTCGAGCCGCCCTGCGGACTGGCTGCCGAATTATCGACGCGGAAACCGCACAACAAACTCCGCGTATTGTCTGCCACCCGAAATATCTCCGACCTTGATAATTCCACTGCCACGGCCGTCTGATCAACTTTTGCCCGATAACATTTACAAGTTTAACACTAGACAAAAACTGAACCCAAGTTGGGCACCAAGTTTTGTAATAATTATGTCTATTGCCAAAGTCTTACGAAGTTCCTCATTTGTTTCAGGTTGCAAAATCAAAGCCCTGCGCGCCAAAACAAACACGTACATCAAGACCCCAGTGCGTGGAGAGGAGCCGGTGTTCGTGGTGACCGGGCGCAAGGAGGATGTGGCGCTGGCCAAGCGCGAGATCCTGTCGGCCGCCGAGCACTTCTCGCAGATCCGCGCGTCGCGCAAGTGCGGGGCCGCCCCGCCGCCGCCCGCCGGCGCGCCCGGACACGTCACCGCGCAGGTGCGCGTGCCCTACCGCGTCGTGGGGCTCGTCGTGGGGCCCAAGGGCGCCACCATCAAGCGCATCCAGCACACGACGCACACGTACATCGTGACGCCGTCACGCGAGCGCGAGCCCGTGTTCGAGGTGACGGGGCTGCCGGAGAGCGTGGAGGCGGCGCGGAAGGAGATCGAGGCGCACATCGCGTTGCGCACGGGGGCCAGCGCGGGCGCGCCCGAGGGCGAGCCACTGACGCAGCTGTACCGCGCGGGGCTCGCCTCGCTGCTGCGGCCCGAGCAGGACTCCGCCTTCTCGTCGGGCGGCTCCTGCTCCTCGGGAGGCTCGAGCGCGCGCCTGGGCGACCTGCTCGGCATCTGGTCGTCGACGGAGCGCGACGAGGGCCTGGGCGAGTCGCCGTCGTTCGAGTCGCCGGGCGCTGCGGGCGTGTGGGCGTGGGGCCGACCGAGCCCCGCGGCGTCGCCCGCGCGCGCGTGCTCGGTGTGCGGCGAGCGCGGCGTGGCGGCGGCGCTGGTCCCGTGCGGACACAACCTGTTCTGCGTGGAGTGCGCGCAGCGGCTGGCGGCGACGGGCGGCGCGTGCCCCGCCTGCGCCGCGCCCGTGCATCAGGCCATACGCATCATCTCGTAAGCGCTCTCCACCGACCGACGCACGCGGTACCGGTTCACATCGAGCACGTTTTTGTAATACGTCGATCTTTTTTACTTAAAATCGTTATAAAAATATAAAAAAAAATAATGCGTAATCGAAACTAGGTGCCAAAAGTGGGCGCCTCGCCGGCACGGTCCGCGGCACGGCCCGCCGCACGGCTCGAGGCACGGCCCGTCCGCCGCGCCGGGCCTGTCGTGAGTCGGCAGAGTTATTCACGATATATTTTCTTATTATGAACGTTTTTTATGACGGGCGCCGGGCGCGAGCGCGCGCGGCCTCGCAGACAGATTCGAAATACGTTACGATAGAATTTCGAAAAAAAAAGCACATAAAACTAAAAAAAAAGTTGTATAATTATTATTGATAGCGTAAATGAGAAATCGAAAAAATTTATAAAGCTTACCTAAACGTAATAGCATAAAGTATTAAGATATTATAATATATTAGACGAGGATGGTGCTGGCGGCCCGGCGGGGCTCCTGCTCCCCGGGGGCGGGCGCACACCACTACCTAGTAGGCCGCGCGCCGCCGCAGCACACACTTGCTCACATTATTTTGACTATACGACTATTCGCTTAAAGGATATTATACAATACGTACACACTATGATTACTGATAATATTAATATAATGTTTGTTTTAAGTGAGTGTTTTAATGTTTAGATTTTTATTGTAATGTTTTTATGAATGATTTTTATCTGTATGATTATTATTGATTATTATTTTATGTGTTGACGATGTTTTTTTGTGATTATTGTGCGCCCGAAGCCGGGCCGAGGCTGCTGTATGTTTGTTTGTGGTTATATATATATCGCGAGTAATGAATAAAGTAATAAATGAATATATGACTCATTCATTATAATTGATAACTATTGTAGATCTTAGCACGACATTGACTAACCATTACCTATTGATACTTATAAGTATTATTATATTATTGATAAATTTAAAGAATGCATAATTATATTTCATAGGAATCATTATTCTGTACTCTAGTTAAATATAAATGATGTATAAGTATCGGAATGAGGAGTTGTTGTTTAATTTCCGAGGGCTGGTTTTATGAATTAATATTTTTTTATTTTTTTACCGTTATTAAGTTTTGACTTACTCATGTATAAGAGCGAGATTAAAATTACTGCCTATTAGATTATATTTTAAAAATAATGGTTACGTAAAATCAGCCCCCGCGTACGTAGAACCAGTAATTTCGATAATTTTATTTTCATAATAAAATGGGTAGGACGCTTTAGGTTCAAATAAAGTTGTGAAAATTTGTGAAATTTTGTAGACTACATATCTTATTATAAAATCTAATATAAACTATAACTTTCGAATTTATTTCTTTCATTTCCCACCACCCATTTCATGATCGCAGGCAGGGTTAGGAGCTATCATAAACATTGGATTTAACATTATATTATTCTTAAACTCGCGTCCTGTCGGGCAAGAATCTGGACTACACAAGAAGGTTGAAATATGTCATCTTAATATATAAAAGGAAAACCTGATCGACTGACTGACTGACTGACATATCAACGCACAGCCCAAACGCCGAAACGTAGACACTTGAAATTTGGTACAGTCGTAGCTTAGGTTCACTAGCTACGTACCTAAGATGCCACTAGGTACCTAAGCTATGGTGCACTAAGAAAGGTATTCCTGAAATTCCCACGGGACCGGGAATAAACGGGAAAATTATTTTGTATGAAAAATCAAGTTATACGCTAAACAGCTTAAGTTAGACGCTTGAACTTTGGGATGCAGGTGCAACTAAACTACGCGAATGCAATCGCGGGGGGTCCACTAATTAGACCATAAGGTACAAGAAAAAACAATCACTTCACGCCTTTTAATCCCAAAAGGGGTAGGCAGAGGCACTTATTAAGCAAATGCCTACGGTTCACCACGCAACAGCAGCAAAGGTTCTGAAACGCTTGATGAGGAGTAACATATTGAGCTATCACAAACACTCGCCTACCTGCTCGCATACCTGTAATGTTCTTTGGGATGGCTGACTCACTGAATATTATAACGTAGCCTTCTCACAGTATACAATAATTGAGTTGGTCGGCGCTAAAGTGGCCTAAGCCACAGTTTTTTATATTTCGACTAAAGTACTTCGTAAATTTACTAAAAACATGTTAAAATAAAAACATTAATGTTAAAGAATCCATGATTTCAATTACAAAAAATAAACATTTGGACTATAATAAGCTTCTATGAAATATCTACACACATAAGTGAAACTCATTATTCTATAAACTCCGATATCTCCATACTGATTTGTCTAGGGTAAATATATAAAGTAAAATGGCTTACATTTTAACGCTGACTGCCTCAATTATGAATTAGTTCTGTTGCCTTAGTATCCCTTTTTCGCTCTGGCATCGTCGCGGCATAAGATGTGCATTGCGGAATTCTTTACTTTCATTTCACTGTCGTCTATAGAGAGGTAAATAGTTATAGCTACGATGCCAGAGCGATACAACTGCGAGAGTGTAGAAACCTTGGTCCCCTGGTATTCTACGGGGTACAAAGTGGGGGTGTTGTTGACAAAGCCAAAGGAAATACACAGGATTGTACACTGCTGAAACTATGGTCTCATGGCAATTACAATAAAAGAGGTTATTCCACATATATCCTGCCTCAAATGCCCACTGTGGGGATTTAAGGAATGTTTAAAATACCCTGGCTAGATAGATTTGGAAATTATTTTTTTTAGTCAATAAAAATAAAATAAATTCTGAAAAACTTTCCCCATTCCCTGAAGGATCGAATCAAAAATGAAGTGATCCGACAGAGAACCAAAGTCGTCGACATAGCTCTTCGGTTTAGCAAACTGAAGTGGCAGTGGGCCGGCTATATTAGCCGTAGAACCGATGACCATTGGGGTAAACGAGGTTTCGAGTGGAGACCGCGTCTCTGCAAACGGAGTGTAGGACGCCCTCAGACAAGGTGGACTGATGATATGTGCAAGATGGCTGGCAGAAGCTGGATGCGAGAAGCCAAAAACGGATCAAAGTGGCATGCAATTGGAGAGGCCTATGTCCAGCAGTGGACAAATATGGACTAATGATGATGATTCCCCACTGGAGGTTTGTCGGCGGAGATATGATCTGTGGAATAAGGTAACTTTTGGGAAATTAGTTACAACCATCAACATCGAGTCAGCCTATTGACGTACACTGTTGGACATAGGCCTACCTACTACTCTTGTACTTGTGCCTTCCTCTTCCTCTACGTAGGCCCGCTCTTTTCCAGATCGTAAGGTCACTCAACAAATACATCATACCTATTTAGATAAGTATGAAATTAAATGGAGCTTGTATAACCCCCCTAGTGTTTTGCCTTTTTCTATAATTATACATGTAAAATTGACAAAATATCATGCAAGTTAAAATGCATAAAGTCAATGATAGACATGCTACTTAGTGGCATGCTTTTGGAGCTATTACGGTAAGTAACCACCAACGCGTCAAATATCTCTAAGCTTCGATTGTAATAGAACAATAATATTAGGGGTATCGCTGCAAAAGCATGCCACTATCTAGCATGTGTATTACTATCATCATCATCATCAGCCCATACTTATCCACTGCTGAACATTTTTACTTACCTACTTACCGATATCGATCTCTCTATCATTCCGTAGGTATCTCTGAAAGCGGGGAATTTGATTGATGACTTTTGCTATAGCTACCTACAGTATATTCGGGTGGGGATTTTTGGAAGAAAATGTACCATGTGGAGATATGTGGAAAAGTGTACGAATACCTACTTAATTATTTGTGGAAAAAGCAAACTATTAGTGGGGAAATGACAAAAAGTATCAATAGGTATTCGAAATTAATACCTTAGAAATATGGTTCATCATCATCATCATCAGCCACATAACGTCCACTGCTGGACGAGGGCCTCCCCCAATGAGATCCGTCATTTGGGGTGAAATGCCAGTAATCGCCACGCTTGGCAGGCGGGTTGGCGATCGCAGTGGTGTTGTGGTTCAACTCACAGAGATCGCTACTGCCCGTTCTCTGGAGAGCTCCCTCGGTCGCCTCTTACGACCCCCATGACGGGAAAAGTTGGGCTGGGGTGGTGACACATGTATTCACTATTCTATTCGCCGTCACCACACGGCAAATATGGTGATGCATGTATTTCCCTAATACATAATATGAAGAGATAAACTCGCATTTAGAATCCCTAGTGGGAGCGACTGAAACATAGGAGACGTGATGCCAAAAGCGACCCAGGGTACGTCCTAACCCTTTGCACCCGAACTGAAACAATCGTGAGAGTTGATATCAATTGAATTTGAACCTTATTGTGTGTTTATGGTGCTCTATCATCAACTAGATACAACACAACTATTTTTTTTTAAATTTGTTGTACATTTTTACTTTAGCCAATAGATTATTTAGTAGATGGAACATGTATACGCAATAAATTTTTGAGTATTGAGTATATATTTTGGCAAGGTGTTGTCAAGTACCAAGGGTTCTATTCAAAATAGAGGGTATGATTCGGATTTAACATAAGGTCAATTATATTCATTCTAACCATATACAGAGAGGTTGGAAAGGGCTAAGTCAATTTGAGCCTGACAGACGGGTTCAGCAAACAAACATTACGGGTGTGGTTGACCAGGTGGCCGGCCCGTCGTTCGATGATCCCATTCGTACCCCGAACATCCCTTAATCTCTACCACCACATTAGCGATTGCGGAACTGAGTTTATTAACTATGGGCCTTACTAATAATGGCGGAATTGCTATTTCGAAGATACACAAAGCTCAACTTAACTTGTCAGTTGTATGTCAAATACGGAATAAGCAGTTCTAGTAGACCTGTAATAACCGTTGTATAAGTGACAACGCGTTTATTGGTAAGGGGTATGTGTGGGGGAGGGGTAAATACATTTCGATGGTCCCAATTAAAAATGTCGGTAGTGCAATTTTAGGAATATGTAGGTACTTTTCTACACCGTTAGATTGGCGATATTATGATCTATAAACTTATTACGCATATTAATTACATCACGTAAAGATACCAAAGATTATAAGCTGTTGTAAATTTGAAGTATGTACCACAAGTAGTTTCGGTTTAATATCCAAAACTAACTTCTATCTTCTCTCCTGAACATGTTCCGTTTTGTAGATCCGATTTTCTTAATATGATATGATAACATTATTTTTATGTCCTAGAACAGGGTTTCTCAAACTTATTTTTGTTTTGAACACATTGAACAAGCGCTTGACCACCATCCTGCCTGCCTGTTAAGCAGCGATGTGGTCTGCGATGGAACACACTTGTTCATTAGGTACCTATTTACCCCAGTGACTTGAAGATCTTCAAATATTACCCCCACGTACCCTTGTATAAGTTCTCAATCGATCGCGAACTAACTACTGTATTGTATATAGTATTTGAATTGTATTTATACAATAAAAGAAATTTCAAATTATAGTTAAATTAAAGGAAAAATATATTAATTGGATGGGTGGTCTTGTTTCGCGTCGCAAGTTTAAACAATTTGAAGAGTAATTTTGGACAGCTTTATTCTTAATTCTGATTCAGAAATAAGTTTCAAGATTCACAAGAAGGCGCGCTTCTTGTGAATCGCGCACCCCCTACCGTCTAAAGGCGAACCCCACTTTCAGAAACCCTGTCCTAGAGTAACTGGACAGAAAGTAATTTCATAATTCATACATTATAGTCTTGGGTCTATACACACTTGTATATGTACCTACAATTACTTTTAATATCATACATGCAATTAACGTTGGAGTCAAGCCTAGATGCAAGATACATACAAGATGACTTCGGCGTCATCATGACCCGCAAATAGGTTTTCTTATTCAGTAATAATTTAATATTATACTTCTTTTGCCGAACAAATACCTTTCCTGTTCCGTTGCAAATGTTTGTGTGACCATAAATGTTGTTGTAAATGTTGGATAAAAAAGATACATCTAAACAAATGTAAAATGTCTTAGTCACAAAAATAACTATACTGTTGGAATCGCTATAATGTTCTGAGCAAGGAAATGTTGGTCCGGATCGTGACCCCAAAGTCACCCTGTATAGGTATTGTATACCTCAATATGACCATCACCAACTTGGACTGGTGACAGTGAAATTCCACCATCGAAGTCCCCGCTTTCAGAGATACCTATGGTAAGGGCACTAATGCTTGACAGGGAACTAATAGCTGACACCATGTCATGTAGTGTTTTGTAAATAAATGTCATATTTCAATATTATTTAATTGAAGTCATTGAAAAATGGCTTTTATTTCCTAGGCACTAAGGCATGGATGTCAACTATTAGTTGCCTGTCAAGCATTAGTACCTTTACCTTACTAAATGATAAAGAGATCGATTTATGTAATGCTTGCGAATTTCACTAAAGCTCTCTAAAAGACGCGAGTATCTGCATGGTGACTAGAGTTTACAGTTTAGGATTCGATTCCTGGTCGCATACTAGTTGACGTCATACTTTGGTAGTGAGCTGTTGTGTGTGGCTCATTTATCTATGTACTAGCTTTCCAGGCTAACGTTGTATTGCCAATATACATTATTAACAGTGTTTCCCTCCTTTTATATTCAATCATTAATTGTAATTGTCAACTTGTCATTTTCCGATCGATCGATTAAAAAAAAGGTTTTAAATGTATTGTATTATTGAGTGTATTTATACTTTATACTTAAAGGCCTCACTCATGAGTGCTGGCAGAATACCAGCGTCACGGGCAACCGTGGCAATATGCTGAGTCGGCGTCTCTTTGACGCTGACAGACACAGGAACGATAGATTGGAATGCTGCATTTAACATGCACTGTATGTGTAATCCATTGTACTGAATTGTTGTTTGTGTGTTTTTTAGCA
>SJJU01005449.1:0-43124 GCA_012932125.1 Conopomorpha cramerella
GGGTTAAAAAGTGTATTTCTTCCAATACAAGGGGTACAAAAGCGGCTTCCTATGGCAAAACAAATGTTTGCCGAGACACCTATTAATCTAGAAATGTTTTAATAATGTACTCGTATATTAGCAACATTTTTTGGGCATATGGAGAGAATGCAGGAAAGTCGATTAACGAAAGAGATTTATATGGGTGATGTAATGGGCCGGGTGAGTAGTGGTCGCCCCAGAAGGACATACATGACCAGATATTGGTGATGTCCTGGCGGAAGGTGGCGTGAAAAGTACTCGAAACCGAAGGTCATGTATGAAAAGATTTATGAATGTAGATGAAGCGAAAGGGGTATGTCAGGACCGTGGCAAATGGAGATCGGTAGTCTCTGCCTACCCCTCTGGGAGACAGGCGTGAAGTGTATGTATGTATATTAGCAAAACAAAATTTGCCGGGTCAGTTAGTTTATAATATTGTAAAGTTTTATTACAGTATCAGACAAATTTATTTATTTAATACTTTATTGAACTAAAGGTACAAAGGGTGGACTTAATACTAAAGTATTCTCTACCAGTCGACCTCACAACATGGGAGAACATAGGTGCGGGTCAGTATTATTAAAATTATATGAGTGTGAAAGGTGTAACTGCAGAGATGACGAATGACAGAGATGAATGGTGACAGAAAACGTGTTGCGCCGACCACACCCAGTGTGAGGTAAGGGCACAGACAGTCAATTAATAAAAAAAATTATGGACGCCCGACTTAACGCGTGTCCCTAGATATGGCCTTCATATAGGTAGGTAGGTACTTAAACATTGTTTACGTTGTATGATTGAGTCAAAAGTAAGTTGATAGCGTCCATTCCAATCAGCAGTAAACCATATTTGTTTGTTAGGTACAAAACACTACTCTTCTCTCTTAGGTACAAAGTACTTCTTTTAAATTATAATTTTAAACTATTTGTAACCTAAGTACTCAATTGAAAATGTACTTATTACAATCATTACAATGTGCTTGCTATGTACAACTTATTAGGTACCTATTTACCCGCGACTTAAAGACCTTCAGACTGTACTGCCAGGATGTGGAATGACTTGACGGAGTCTGTGTTTCTTGCGCAGTACAGTCTGAAGGTCTTCAAGTCACTGGGGTGAATGAGCAAGTGTGCTCCATCGTAGACCACATCGCTGCCTAACACCAGGCAGGATGGTGGTCAAACGCTTGTTCGTAGTGATAAAAAAAACACAGCTGGCATAACACACACATAACAATACTATGTTAAAACATAACATTACACAACTGATAAACGCGCAGTTATCACTATAAAATATAATTTATGTTTGTAGGTTTGTCATCTCACGTGACAATTGATGATAAATAATATCGCATAAATCAAAAAATAAATACATATTACATTGTTTTATAACGTCTCTTATCCTTTTATACAGTGTGTGTCCCACAACCGGGGCAAACGTTAAGATCGGAGGCTCTATCGACTGTAAAACGATCCCGAGCAATGGGCTTAGAAATGAAAAAAGTTTTTTCATATCCATACAAAATAATTTGGATGCGAGAACCCGAAAACAGATCACAGTGGCGTGCAATTGGATAGGCCTATGTCCAGCAGTGGACAAATATGGGCTGATGATGATGATGACGATACTAAATAGACATTATGTTGCTTCGAGAGATGATTTTTTTTATTTTTCCGCATTGTCGTCATAGTAGTTGTTCATACTGACAAGTACAACAACGTTTCTAAGACCATTGCTCGGGGTCCTTTTTTTACACACAGTAAAGGTAACCAGTAATTGAATCGTTGACATCCCAAAATAGTTAAAATTAAAACATAACTTTTAGTTTTTTCCAAACAATTTTTTTTTAATAAATACACTTCACGACTTTTAATCCCAAAGCGATAGTACGGCCGAAGGCTACCGGAGGGGATTTAGTCGGTGTGAGTCCGACGTCACTCCCCTGGGCGGCTGGGTATCCATAATGGATTTCCCTACGAAATAAAATAAAGGTAGACTAGACTAGGTAGAAGGCACTTGCTAAAGCAAATGCCTACGGTTCACCAAGCGAATTTATTCCAACATGACAGGGGGTGATCCCATCAACGTATCATCCGCCGTTCCGTCTATAATGGACGAAAATATCGGTGAAAATACATAAAAAAAAAATTATACATACAGACGAACTGAGAACCTCCTCCTTTTTATTTGAAGTCGGTTAAAAAAGAGGCGGATGGCGGAACTTGATAGTTGGATGTACTAATAACAATTTTATTACTTACTCACACAAATTATCAAAACCTAAGCTTGTGCTGCAATAACGTCTACAACTACACAAGACATTGCATTGGACCATGATAGTCATAGTTTTATGAACCTACACCCATCAAAGTACATTTTAGAAGATATATTTTAGAATATATTTTACAAAAACTGAATTCTTTCTTAATTAATTCAAAATGTGGTGATAAGTCATTGATGGGGAATTAGGTAGGACACCAATCCGGAAGATTAGATTTGATTAAAATAAATTCGATTTTTTTAGAGCTAAAAATGTTCTTGACCTAAACACTTTTGATGTGTGTAGAAGTTGTAGGTTGTTTTTCATCACGACCGATATTGCCTCGATCTAATCATTGGAAGAGTGTTTTTCCATGCCTTGTATAACTGTCCGCGGGCAGCGCGCCTGCCAGTGCGGTGTAATTTACATTTTTCATTATGCAAAGTGGTTTATTCCCGTTGTTATTTTTGCAAACGAAACAATATTGTGAAATGACTCAATACTTAATTCTTTATTTATTTTTTCGGGAGAGTCTCACGCCTAGGAAACGCGGCTCCAGGTGGCGGATAGGAGGATAACAGGGTAGGAATGAAATAAAATAGTTCCCGTGGGCCAACAGACCGGAGAAGGTCACTCCGAAACAAAACCACAGGCTACTAGGAGCCTTGGGGTTCCCTCTAAAAGTCAAACTCTGCGGGCACGGAGGCAAGGATAGCAACTCTTTTCACGTGATCGGAGTGCTATGGGCTAATCACCTGCAAACTTTTAAACTGATTAAGAATTCTTGCAAATATGCAAGGCCCTGTGTACCTCCCGGGTACGCTATTTATAAGTATGTAAGTAAGTAATTCTTTATTGCATTTCACAATGTTAAGATAAAACATTTTTTGACATGATATTAAAAGTTTAAAACGGGTAACGTCAGGCAAACAACGAACGTAAGCTGAATGCTTATCTTTGGTCAATATTCGCGCTATAATACCTATTAGTACAGACTGTAGGAGGTTCAACATCATGAGCCCTATTGGCCACACCAAGGGCTGATACAATCAAATACTTAATAATATAACGATAACAATACTGTTTTTGTTATAGTAGAGTTGATAACAATACTGTTTTTGGTAATACAAAATTTCAACAAATAAAGAATGGGCCTATATGAATCATCATCATCATCATCCCCTACCCGTCCACTCTGGACATAGGCCACTCCAATTGCACGCCACTGTGATCTATATGAATAATTAATCGTAATTTGATTATGTGAATCATCATCATCAGGCCATACTTGTCCACTGCTATGTTTGCACGCCACTGTGATCTGTTTTCGGCTTCTCGCATCCAGTTTCAGCCAATATCTGCTTCTGTGAATACGTCACCGCATCTTCTTAAGACGTGGGCACTCTCGAAAAGGGCATAAGTACCAAGCAAATTTGTAGCCAAGATGCGTAAACTATTTTGAGGTCAATGGTCTTTGTTAAGTCACTATTTTACGACTCGTTCCTTTAAGAGCATATGCCTGGCCTACATTCAATATTATTTATTACCTACTACTTAGTTGAAGTGCTAGTAGGACAACATAATGATGAAACCCGCACACCATAAGTTGTGTGAATCATACAACGGCGATGTGTTCACCCCCTGTCACGTTAGGTTAAATACGCTTCTGGGCCGTAGGTGTCGGAGTGGGGTCCCCGGCACCTGCACAAACGGTCCCGCGATGGTCGGCGGTGCCGAATGGCCCGGTTTCCGCCGTAGAACAAGAGTATTGGAGTGGACAAACCACTCGAGGAGGAGCCCACAGGGGCTGGGCGCTCGTTGGGTGGGCCCTGAAGAATGTCCTCTGGGTGCCCAGGACCCACCCAGCACCAGCGATAAATGAAGGCAATCGGGAGGTTTTAGTCAGTAAAAGTCTGACACTACCCCGTCGCCGTCCCCATAGCGGCGGGGTGTCCATGAGGATTTCCCCCTCGTTAACAAACAAAAGGGTTAATACTCTTGGTAAACCGTGGGCATATGCTTAAAAAGTGCCTCTGCCTAACCCGCTTTGGGATTAAAAGGCGTAAAGTGTATTTCTTTTAGTGTATTTAATTGTGTGAATGTGAATCAGACAATGCTCTTGCTCAAGTTGAAGTGGAACTGGGCTGGTCGAACGGACTGGAGCCGAATGGACCCTGATCGTTGGGCGAAAGCCGCAACGGATTGGGTGCCAACCGACGGACGCCGCAGACGGGGCCGGCCCAGGCGGAGATGGCGGGACGACCTGGATCGATACCTACCGGAGTTGCAGGAGGTGGCCCAAAATAGAGAGGAGTGGAAGACTTGGGGGGAGGCCTTTGCCCAGCAGTGGGAAACAATTCAGGCTACGTAAAAGAAAAGAAAAAAAAGTAAGCTCTTGAGCCGTGAAGAAAGGTATAAACAGTAGATTCCCCGTGATAAAGTAGAGGGCGCAGGGACAAGGTCGCCCCGCACACCACTGTTCACGTAACGAGCACTTTATCAGCGTTCGACACTGAGTGACAGTTCACTCCTTGTTTACTATCTCTGAGGGGCCATTCATGATGGCATAAATACAGCTTTATGTAGGTACTAGCTTTCCACCCACGGCTTCGCCCGCGTGGACTTCGGTTATATTGCGGTACAAAGGATATTTTTGTTTTCCTTCGGGAATATCAATTTTTTAGGGATAAAAATAACCCTATTATTTAAATCGGACTTCTAACTATACGTCTGAAAAATTTCAAAGCAATCAGTTCAGTGGTTACGGCGTGAAAGGGGAACAAACAAACAAACTCACTTTCCCATTTATAATATTAGTAAGATTTTACACATACCTAGGTATGTAAATAAAGAAAACACACGCGATTTTACAATAGGACAACCAGGACAACGGCAAAAGTCATCCATACCAGGTGGATTTACCATTTACCACTTTCATAGTGCGAACCGCCAGGATGTGGAACGACTTGCCGGAGTCTGTGTTTCCTGCGTAGTACAGTCTGAAGGTCTTCAAGTCACTGGGGTGAATAGGTACCTAATGAAAAGGTGTGCTCCATCGTAGACCACATCGCTGCTTAACATCAGGCAGGATGGTGCTCAAACGCTTGTTCATAGTGTTAAAAAAACACTTCACGCCTTGTAATCCCAAGCGGAGTAGGCAGAGGCAAGCAAATATCCAAGCGTATTCAATTTAACGTAACGGGGGGTGAGCCCATCGCCGTTATAGGTTTCACACACGAATTAGTGTGTGGGTTTCATCACGATGTTGTCCTTCGCCGTACGTGCATTGCAAGGCCAATGACCCCCCACTAGACCACATACGCTTAATTTTACGTCATCGTTTTAGTCTAATTACAATTTTACGCGAGTTGAAAAACAAAATTACCAAAATTCTAACATCCTGGCGGCGAAGATCAGACAAATTAGTGAACTATTTAGAACACTCGAGCTGGTACATAACTACATGGAATAGGGGATCAGCTTATAATTGTCGATCTTCGATTAGATAATTGCCGGACCATTTTCCGTAGATAGTAATGAAGTACAGTCAGCTCATGTATACGTGTATCAATTTTATATATTTTTTTGATTTTTCATTATCTATATGCACATCAAAGAAAGTCGTGTTAGTTACACAATTTATAACTCCAGAACGGCTGAACCGATTTGGTTGAAAATTGGTGGGGAGGTAGCTTAGAACCGGGAGACGGACATAGGATACTTTTTACTCCGATCCTGTTGGTCGTGTCGGTATATAGAGGGTGTTATAGTTTGTATGAAATACTGAAACTACGCGAATGAAATCGCGGGGCGTCCACTAGTCTAAATATAAAAATGGAAAAGCTGTCTGACCGACTGACATATCAACGCACAGCCCAAACGGAAAAACGTAGGCACTTGAAATTTGGATAGGACATAGCTTAGGTACCGTAGGGGTTCACTGAGAAAGAAATTCCCAAAATTCCCACGTGAACGGGAATAAGCGGAAAAATCATTTTTATGAAAAATCTAAACGGCTCAAGTTAGATGCTTGAAATTTGGGATGCAGGTACCTTAGTACATTTAAAGCTTAGTTACAACAGGATATAGGAAAATTCCCACGGAAACGGGAGTTAGCGGGAAAAAAACTTTTGTACGAAAAGAAATAAACCGCGTAAGATAGATGCTTCAAATTTTACATGCATGTCAAGCAATTTGCGTTGTTAGTGCCAAAAAATGGAAAAGTATTGAAAATGAAATAAGTTTATTTATACAAAGCACATTACATTGAACAAAGAACGGAATTGAGGTACCGAGTCCTATCTTGTACATAAAAGAGAAGCAAGAAAAGCAACATAGGATAGGTATAAGTAGTTTTGTGTATCTAATGTGAAACAGCGTATGTATGACACATTTATTGTAAAATAATATCATTATAACATCGTTTATTTGAAAAAAACGCCTTTCAATCCCATAGCGGGGTAGGCAGAGGTGCTTGCTAAAGCAAATGCCCACGGTTCACCAAGCGTATTTAACACAACGTGACAGGGGGTGAGCCCGTAAGCACTGGATGAAAATCATTCATGCGGATGCAATCCCCAGCATAATGCTGAGCCAGGTGCCTTTTTGCATCATACACTATTTTTATTTGTTTTATTACTTTTAAATGTGTTTTATTTCTCTTTGTTATTATCTTACTAGTGGACGCCCCGCGATTTCATTCGCGTAGTTTCAGTATTTCATACAAACTAAAACACCCTCTATATAGCGACGCATCCCACAGGATCGGGATAAAAAGTATCGTATGTCCGACTCCTGGTTGTAAGCTACCACCTTAATAATTTTCAGCCAAATCGGTTTTCTCGTTCTTGAGTTATAAGTGGTGTAACTAACACGACTTTCTTTTATATATATAGATTATAATTTGTATTGTGTTTTTCTTTTGTTGTTTTCGCTTGAGCTGTTCACCAGTCAGGGATGTATCCGGCCATCAAGCATTTGTTAAATTAGTATTAAGTCATATTTATGTTAAGTATACTTAGCAGTAAACCTTGGCGATTTGAAAAGATGCTAGTTTCTTCCCGGTTCTT
Organism: Conopomorpha cramerella; assembly: GCA_012932125.1. Lineage (NCBI taxonomy): Eukaryota > Metazoa > Arthropoda > Insecta > Lepidoptera > Gracillariidae > Conopomorpha > Conopomorpha cramerella. Next base: position 7,351 of record SJJU01005449.1, read on the forward strand.
CTGGCCAGTAAAGGAAATTAATTCGAACCGGGGACGATTACTTTTGTTTTTAAAGTCATAAATGTCGTTCATCAAGCTTTGTGTTATGCTACTGTATATCTGTATGTTATAGCACTTATAACGATGAAATGAAGAAATTTGACTTTGACTTTGACAACCATTAATGAGGCCTTAAGGTTGACTAAAAAAGTGTTTTTGTGATGGATGACGATGATAGAAATACAAATTCAAAACTTTATCGCAACTAAGTGTATACAATACAGGTAGGTATTTGCCAATGCGTTTAAAACTTTCAGGGCCTTACCAATAATGGCGGAATTGCTATTTAGAAGATACACAAAGCTCAACTTAACTTGTCAGTTGTATGTCAAATACGGAATAACCAGTTCAAGTAGACCTGTAATAACCGTTGTGTAAGTAAAAAGGCTTTTATTGGTAAGGGGGTCAGTATTCAGTATTGATTGCGTAAGTCTTACATCTAAGAACAAACCTTGTGAAGGTGTGGCTACAAAATTATAAAAGTAAATATTTAAACAATAGGTAACAATATATATTGTTACCTATACAATATATATCGTTTTAGGATACTTATGTATGTTCGTATTGTGTAAATTATGAAGCCTTATTCTTCAAGACCAGACTCAATTGATTTAAATTGGCCTTCAACAGTTATAAGCTACGCGCCAAACGATCCTTGTAAGACTTCGGTACTACATTTTTTTTTATATCGACGACCACTATGCTTGCCTGTGTGCTCCGTTCGGCGCTGTGTGTTACTGATAGGTACACTACGTTTACGTGTGTGTTGTGTAATGCTATAAAACTATTTCCCCGTCTCTTTCTCTCTTTATTATAAGGGCGTTTTTACTGAAGTTGAAACAAATATTTATTATTTTGTTAGTGTAAATAACTTCTAAACCAAGGCCTTAGAATCATAGGGAGTAACATAGGGGGGTTCCTTAGACCACAAATAACCCCTAGACTTCCGCTTCGCTTTTCCCACAAAAACACGCTGTATATTTCAGTAACATAAAATAAACTTTATCTAAATATACAAAAGGAAAAACTGATTGACTTACTGACTACGCTGTCTGTGCCCATCTGTTATTTTTACCTTCAATTGTGCCTATTATTAACATAAGGAAAAGAAAAAATAAATAAAATTAAATAGTTTAACTTGTATACATCGATAAACGTCTTTAAAAGGTACCCCGTTATTCTTGACATAATATGTAACGTTTTTATTATTTAACTAAGGTCATTGTAATGATTATTTTAATTAGGTTTCTTGAGCTCTTATCCTAAGCAATATCTATGTAATTTTAGCTCTTGTTTAATAGAAAATATGGTAAAGACCGTAGCTTGTCCATTTATGCTTCTAAGGGTACCAATAAATTACTATATGCAATACTAATTACTTAGATACTTATAACTGTTTGTGGTCTAGTTAGTAATTATGTTGTAGGTTTTATTATTTTACCCTTATATAGTAAGGTATGATCAGAAAGAAGGTTCTTGGTGTACGAGGAATTTGGAGGTTGTAGGAATTATTTACATACAGACATACATACACTTCACGCCTGTCTCCCAGAGGGGTAGGCAGAGACTACAGATCTCCATTTGTCACGGTCCTGACATACCCTTTCGCTTCATCTACATTCTGACATCTTTACATACATGACTTCCAGTTTCGAGTACTTTTCACGCCACCTTCCGCCAGTACATAACCAATCTGGTCGATGGATGTCCTTCTGGGGCGACCTCTACTCACCCGGCTCATTACATCATATAAATCTCTTTCATCAAACGACTTTCATCCATTCTCTCCATAAGCCCAAACCACCGAAGCATGCCCTTTTCAATCTTGGTCACTACGTCTTCTTTCAAACTTTCTCTTATCACACTAATCCTTATCCTGTCATTCAATAGCAATAGGAATTATTTCTAGTCTCAATAAATGGACCTCACGATTTCGGCGCCTTTTTATTCTATAAAAACGCGACTTTTGGCGAAAGAAAACACCCGGGTTTACGCCTATTTAAATGAACACATTCTGCCTACCCAGCTTTATGATTAAAAGGCGTGAAGTGTATTTTTTTTGTCTCTGTACCTACGAAATAGACATTTTTCTGCCTCGGAAGATCACATTTTGCTCATTCACTGCAACAACGCGATATCTCAAAATGTCACGCTGTTAAAAAACAAATCTTATTACAATTGTAATTAATAATATTGTTATAAGATTGACTTAAGATTCTTTTCACAATAACAAAATATTTTTTTTTACCCTTCACCGTATTGTCGCTGTAGTAAAAGTTGTATGTATATTGAACCAATTTTAACAACTTCCCATTCTTCACCAGAACCGATGCGAAACCGTTCATCCAGAATGGCTCGTCGGCAATCATCACAAGGACCCTCGTGCCGCCTCTCCCGCCCAAGCCGCACCAGGGGAAGCCTCTGCGTCAGGTGATGGCGTCACTGGTCGCCAACTTGGGCACAATCAACACAGGCATGGCGTTCGGTTTCTCCGCCATGGCGCTGCCACAGTTGGAGAAGCCTGGCGCCTTGCCGCTGCATCTCACGAGGTCACAGTCCAGTTGGGTTGGTGAGTTTCGAATCACATGTCATAAATATCATCATCATCACAAAACCCACAGGGGCTCCCTTTTTAACCGACAGGATATCTCCAAGGCGTTTGATAGGGTCTGGCATGACAGTCTGATTGGCAAGCTTCCGTCGTTTGGACTGCCTGTTGGTTTCTGCGCGTGGTTGGCTGATTTACTGAGGGAACGATCGCTCCGAGTAGTCACAGATGGCTGCTCGTCCGATCTAATGGCAATTAATGTCGGGGTACCTCAGGGTTCTGTTCTCTCTGCAACACTCTTCCTGCTGCATATAAACGATCTGCTGAAACCCGGTATCTATGGATACGCAGACGACAGCACTGTCGTAGAGAATTACACATCTGTCACAGGAAGGGAGGAGGTTCTCAATTCGTCTGTATTTTTTTATGTTTGTTACCTCAGAACTTTCGCCTGGGCGAACCGATGGTTCTTTTTTATATGAGAGCTGGTGCTTCCCGTTTTGTCCCATATAAATTTGGTTCAGTTCCGACAGTAGCATCCATGAGAAAATCACATATATGTAAAATTTTACTGGTTGGAGTCGGTTCTTTTTTCTTTAATTTATATTTATTTAGTGTTAATATCATTTAGTGCCCTTAAGCTGTTCAGAGCAGTCAGGGATGCATCCGGCCATCTAGCATTTGTTAAATTAGTATTAAGGCATATTTATGTGTACCTAGTACTTAGATGCCCTGACGATTTGAAAAGATGCCAGTTCCTTCCCGGTTCTTCTGGCCAGTAAAAGAAATTAATTCGAACATCATCATCATCATCAGCCCATAATTGTCCACTGCTGGACATAGGCCTCTTCAATTGCACGCCACTGTGATCTGTTTTCGGCTCCGAATCGGGGACGTTAACTTTTGTTTTTAAAATGATAAATGACTTTCGTCAAGCTTTGTTTTATACTACTGTATATCTGTATGTAATAGCACTTATAACGATGAAGAAATACATCAATTAATTTCATCATCAGCCACATAACGTCCACTGCTGGACGAGGGTCTCCTCCAATGATTGCCGTCCTTTGGGGTGAAATGCCAGTAATCGCCACGATTGACAGGCGAGTTGGCGATCGCAGTGGTGTTGTGGTTTAACAAACAGAGAGCGCTGCTGCCCGTTCTCTGGTGAGCTCCCTTGAAATGTATATATGTATGTATGTACTTTGAAGTGTCCACACCACATCACACTGAATTAAAAGTGTTTTCTTAATATATAAAAATCCAGTGTCATGATGTTTGTTCCCGATGAACTCTTCACCAAGGCTACCGATATTCGCAAAAGTTAGCATTTAAATGTAATTTCGTCCAATTTGAGAGATAGTATAGTTTATATTTCGTGACATCCACTGCTGGGCACAGGCCACCCTGGAGGTGGACACTAATTTTATATTTATATTAATAGTTAAGACAGCACAACGTCTGTCGAGTCCACTAGTTAGATTATAAATGCACGAGTAACTCTGTCTGTCCCGCTTTCTCGCCAAAACTATTGAACCGATTTAAATGAAATTTGGTATGCATTTAGTTTAGAGTCTGAGGCTTAGGCTTTTTATCCCTACGTACTTGGAAGTACGCGTTGCGGTTTGAAAGAAGATGTAGTGACCAAGATTGAAAAGGGCATGCTTCGGTGGATTGGGCATATGGAGAGAATGTCATAAATGCATATATCTACATTCATAAATGCATGTATGCAAACATTTATGAATGTAGATGAAGCGAAAGAGTTATGTCAGGACCGTGACATATGGAGATATATAGATAATATATTGACGGCCGGTATGGACTAGTGGTCAGGACATCTGACTCTAGGACGACGGACGCGGGTTCGATTCCCGCCACGGACATAATGCTTTGGTGATGAGCTGAGGCATTGTTGTGTGCGTCTGGGTGTTTTATTTATCTATGTATGTATTTAAAAAGTATTTATGTAAATATATCAGTCTCTGGCACCCACAGTACAGGATATCCTAGTTTGGGATCAGATGACCGTGTGTAAAAATGTCCGGCATAATTATTATTTATTTATTATTATTATAAAAGTTTTGAAATACACAGGAGAATGTTTTGCTCGTGTTACAAACCCCACCTTGTATACTAGAGAAACTATTAAATGTATTCATTGTTTAATAACGTTCCGATTAGATCGTACCCCATCAATAACACTGTCTTTGTAACATTATCTAACATTGCACGTGATAATGTTAGTGTCGATTGATTATGATGGAACAGTAAGCGATTAGCTATCACATGTTTCCTTATTGTAATTAAAAACGGATAAGTGCTTGTTCACACAAGTAATTCAAGATAAGATGTAATTAGTCAGATATTATCTGCGCTGTATTGGCAGTGTTTGGAGTCTTAAATAAAGAGGGTATTAAAAGATAAATAAATTCACTTCACGCCTTTTAATCCCAAAGCGGGGTAGGCAGAGGCACTTGCTAAAGCAAATGCCCACGGTTCACCAAGCATATTTAACCCAACGTGACAGGGGGTGAGCCCATCGCCGTTATGGGGTCACACACCTTGTGGTGTGCGGGTTTCATCACGATGTTGTCCTTCACCGTACGAGCGTTGCGTTGCGTACATAGGCTCTGAAAAAGAGTCCCATTGGTACACGTCCAGTAGCCGGACTCGAACCCGGGACCTCCCGGTTATAAGTCAAGTATCCGACCAACTGGACCACAGACGCTCTACATAGACATCAGCACAAATAATGTTTGCCTCATTCTGATCGTGCCTGTGGGATAGGCTTAAATTTTTCTCCAGTCACTTGAGTACTGGTTATTATTCCAGAATACGGGTCTCAAGAATGGGTTATTATAGGGTAACCTTAATGGGTTAGCTTATGCCAACTCTATAATCGCGATAGGGTCGTCACATTGGGTATGACAGGCCCGTTGGTGTAGTGGTCAGCATGTCTGCCTCTATTCCGGGTCGTGGGTTCGATTCCCACCGCTGACAGGTACTTAGGTGATGAGCTTTTAAAAACTTGTTGGATGTGTCTGGGTGTTTTATTATATGTGTATGTATATAAAAGAAAAAAATATATTTAAGTAGGCATATTTCGTTGTCTGAATTCCATAACATAAGTACTTTAGATACTTAATATGGTATGAAAGCAATGTGTGTGTTGTTGTAAAAATATTTAATATTTATAAAACATTTATTGGGTCAAGTATGGTGCGATATGGGTTATCAATAAAAGCTACATCTCCCGAACCTGCGTGGAGTAGAATCAAGCGATCATAAATAAATGTTTACTGCAATGGATATCTTATCTTGTATCCACGCAACTACGTCAACGAAAAACCACGTCTTGAATCCGTGATATTGAAGCAGGTTTTATGTATAACCATCCACCTATTTATAAAACCATTAGCTAACTACCTCATACAAATTCCACAACTTTGACAGGTAGTCCTCACAAGTTGCGACTTAACCGATTCATGGAGTCAAATCAATAACAGTGTTTGCTATAGATTCTTGAAGGTCGTTAGTTACTTAAAATTACTTAATACCGAGTTATAAATAGCCAACATAAATATTACGAAACGGAAATTAACTAATAATTTTATTGGCCGTTTTTTATTTACTATTCCAAATCTAGTCAATACCTACCTAATAAGTGGGATAAACTTAAAAGTATTCCGCGTATAAATACAGAGTAGCATCATACAGGCGTACATTGACCACAGACACAAAGGTCAAGTTCAAATGGGTCGCATCGCAACTCGTTTCAAGTGCTAGTACTTACTGTCAAGTACCATAGAGTTTAGAACCCATTACGCTACTATAAATAAATGTTTATGCCGGTCGCGACCTATGTGCAAGTAGGTAGTGTGTACCTACATTCGTGCGCTTGGCATCTCATAAAATGCTTTTCAACAGGTCAGATTTATCAATTATTTTCTGACTGTACCTCCAAGGTGTTACCAGCAATTTGTCCCGTTCTCGTAGGAATGGCGAGATAAATTATAGCCTAGGTGTTAATCAAGGGTTAAGGTTAAGGGGCTAACTCCATTCAAATTTTTATTAAATTCGCTCCAGCCGTTTAATCGTGAAGAACATACACACTCGCGAACTTTCGTCTTTATCATATTGTTGTGAAGTCTGACTTCCGACATTTATATAAGGCAGAAATCTGCATTGCTATTCATCCACATGGTCATCTATTTTGAAAATGTCACATGCAAGCTATCGCGAACTGCGGTGGTCCAATGGTCCAAGTATGTCACTTAATAAGGAGTTCGCGGTTCGCTACTACCGTCCCGGGGCGAGTAGCATGGCATGTATGTAGTATTTGTACGTATTGATCTATGACATCATCATTACAATCATGTCAGTGGGGTGATGACAATGATCTATCTACCTACGCATTTACACTACACTCTTATGGTGAAGGAAAACATCATGAGGAAACCTGCACACCAAATGTATAGGTAGACGCTCCAGCAGCGTCTCATTACCTCTAATTTTGGGTGAGGCGTGTGTAGTTCATTCAATCAATGAACATATCTTGTCAAACCTGTTCCATATTCAATAATATAATTATAACTTGGTATTGGGGTATCTTTTTGGAGATGTAGTTAATAATGAACGGGAAAAATCCTTATTTCAGTAAAAAAAATCCTGCAGCTGACAAAAAATAAAACGAGAGCAGTGCCGATACATTCACACGAAGTCGTGTTTTCAACTGTCGGATCTGATTGTTCGTCAGATCGGTGTCTGTGGTAGTACTATTTCAATGCCAGAGTTCACATGAGCATTCGATTATTCGATTGTAAGTTCCGACAAAAATCCCTAATCTTACTCACGTTGACACCCGATTTGGTGGATTGAACCGGACCGACAATGAAGGATCCGGCCAACCAACATAGTATCTAATACAAATACGTTTACACTGCGTTCAGACGTTAAGCCGTGTGGAACATCAAAAATTTGGTTTCATCAGATCAAGTACAGAAATAAAACCCGATAGACTTACCTCGAAAGGAGGAAATTGTATAAAAAAAATACCTTCCACGCCTTTTAATCCCAAAGCGGGGTAAGGCAGAGGCACTTGCTAGTGTGCGATTTACCCCAGCCAGATTTTGTCTGAAAATCACATTTTTTGTTTAAGTAGATAATTAGAATCGCAACTTCTTCAATGGTTTGTGCTGATTTTTTAAATTGTTTTGCTTATGGTTTTTTAGTTATTTTGACAAAAAACAGATTCTGGCCTGCGTAACGTTAACCAGCCAGATGTTTTTGTTAAATTTAAGGGTTAATTGAAATAAACTTTTAGGTAACATAAGTTAGTAGTCTGAAACGAGGTAAATTTGCCACAAAATGTTGAATTTGTATGCGTTTATGGTTTCGGAGATATTCAAAATCCTGCTGGGGTAACGTTTACGTGTTCGCTGTATCTCCGAAACGGCTAAGCGAATATGTATAATTTTTTGTACACAGCTTCTATGAATTTGTTATAATTTGTTTGCCAATAAAGAAAAACAAAATAATGCACCGTTTAGAAGTATTTTAATTAAAAAAAAAACTCAAAAATAGCTCCTAGCTCTTCAAAAAAAGCTCTAAAGCCTTATTTGAAACGTCATTTTGTAGCTTACAACTGCCTTCAAATGTTTGTAAATTTTCATTAGAATCCTGTAGGTATTTATTAAGTTACAACGATATTTAATTCAGTTCTCGTAACGATGCGCTCCGGAGATTTTAAGCCTCCGATTTACTGAGTTCCTTGTGGATTTAAAAGTTGAATAAGATATCATTAATTAGTATTTTAGTTCAATTTTCTACCTGTAAAATTTCAGCGTAATACGATTTGTAATTACTGAAATAATTAAAAGAAAGACATTAGGTAGTGCATGATCATGGCAACCCGACCAAGTATAGATGGTTACGAAAAAGCGGCCGCGTAGTACTTTATGCCTACCTTTTAAAACGTATAGTATAATAACGCTACATGCTCAATACAGTCGCGTACAGAATTAAACTATTCAGCCTATAGCATAGTATATGTCTTGAAGTACAATGTGATTTAATTTAGTTTTAATAATGATCTGTGATTTTAATAATAAAACTATTTTTTATAAGAATACTAGCCAGCCAGTCATCGTAATGTGCTCTTAAAATAATAATGTCAGTCAATAATTATTATGTGATTGTTAGTTCATGATTTGAAAATCAATGTTAATCTTTTTGAAGTTAATTTATAATTATGTTGAGCCAATGAACATTTATTATGCTGCTATAAGAAAATATATAACTAAATTAAAGTGTTTAGGTACTTCGCATTTTTCTTTGTAAGTTTATAAGACATGATTTGTAAATAAAAATACCCAAATTAAGATGATATTGTTTTCGTTTTACACTTCTGTACGTAACTGTACTTTACGTTTAAAACTATCCTATTAATTTCAAAAGTTAGTATAAAGTACTACGCGGCCGCTTTTTCGTAACCATCTATACTTGGTCGGGTTGCCATGATCATGCACTACCTAATGTCTTTCTTTTAATTATCTCAGTAATTACAAATCGTATTACGCTGAAATTTTACAGGTAGAAAATTGAACTAAAATACTAATTAATGATATCTTATTCAACTTTTAAATCCACAAGGAACTCAGTAAATCGGAGGCTTAAAATCTCCGGAGCGCATCGTTACGAGAACTGAATTAAATATCGTTGTAACTTAATAAATACCTACAGGATTCTAATGAAAATTTACAAACATTTGAAGGCAGTTGTAAGCTACAAATGACGTTTCAAATAAGGCTTTAGAGCTCTTTTTTGAAGAGCTAGGAGCTATTTTTGAGTTTTTTTTTAAATTAAAATACTTCTAAACGGTGCATTATTTGTTTTTCTTTATTGGCAAACAAATTATAACAAATTCATAGAAGCTGTGTACAAAAAATTATACATATTCGCTTAGCCGTTTCGGAGATACAGCGAACACGTAAACGTTACCCCAGCAGGATTTTGAATATCTCCGAAACCATAAACGATACAAATTCAAATTTTGTGGCAACATTTACCTCGTTCAGAATACTAATTATGTACCTAAAGTTTATTTCAATAAACCCTTTAATTAACAAAACATCTGGCTGGGGTAACGTTACGCCAGCCAGATCTGTTTTTGTCAAATAACTAAAAAACCATAAGCAAAACAAATTTAAAAATCAGCACAACAATTGAAGAAGTTGGACTTCTAATTATCTACTTAAAAAAAATGTGATTTTCGACAAAATCTGGCTGGGTAAAGCCACACACTTGCTTAAATAATGCAAATGCCCACGGTTCACGCGAAGCACGTAATTTAAACCCAACGTGACAGGGGTGAGCCCCTTCGCCGTTAGAGGGTTCACAAACCTTGTGGTGTGCGGGTTTCATCACGATGTTGTCCTTCACCGTACGAGCGATAGGCTCTGAAAAAGAGTCCCATGTACTATTACGGGGCGGTTCAGGAAAAGGTTTTTAAAAAAACTATTTTATTACTAAAACTAGAATTTAATGTCTTGAAAATGATATAGCAAAAAGAAATGGAAGATGTGAGTTCGAGGCGGATTGCAAACCGAGACTGACTGAAAAACAATATGATTAATTACCATTGAATTACTTATGAAATATGAAACTCTAGTTCCTTCGAAGACCGTGTGCGTGGGAATGCAACGCACGCGGTTTATTTTATATGGAGCCGTCATATAAGTACATATATAACAGCCCCCCCGCTAAGATTTCGGATCACGCCTAAAGGGTGATGTGAAATTTTGAGTCTCTCTCTCACTCCGAATCGAACTGACAATTACATTAAGGTAAGTATATAACTAAAGAATTAAAACTAGGTAAGACTAACTTAATATAATCTTAACATTAATAACATAAAGGTATTCACAAAGATTTAGAAAACACAACATTTCTTTTAGGCACTTTTGGTGCCTCTACATCGTCCTGGTCGGAGGATGTAGCGGAATCGAATGCTATTTGAGGGTTTGAACTTGTAATTTTAGTGCTAGATGTTTTGCTATTATGACACTGATTGAAAATCTGGACACAATAAGAAGCCTGATCGTTATTCCGAAGGCAAAGTTTCTTTCTTAACTTAAATAACAAATATAGTAAAAATAAAATAGAAGTTATATAACTTAAAGACATATAATGTATGCTGTATTTCTGGAAATGTGTCTGACTGTCTAAATTATTAATATCTTGTTCTAAACTATCTAAATGGCTACTGGCATACAGCAAAGAGTCCAAATTATCTACATTATCAATTTTTGAAAATGGCAGGTATGCTAAAGTTTTGTTCAGTTTACTTTTTCGACAACAATCATCATTAATTATATTAAAATCAGAGATAACAGTGAAACTAGTATTGAAAAAGTTATTATCAGAAGGAATGAATTGCAAAGTTTTGTAAAATGCTTTACAGGTCCTAGGTAAGCTTAAGATACCAGTGCCGAAAATAACTCTGTCTACATTATCCGGTTCGTTGTCACAGCTTATGTGAAACTTCCCGGGTTCTGACTGGACAAACACCCAGCGGTTATTGCTAATCTTATGAAATACTTCAATGACACCGTGAATAAACTTAATATTACAGGAGTCTGGAACCTTTTGTGTTACTTCAGTAAGTAAAATTGTCTCACAAATAGGATTGGCTATAGTAGAATAAACAGTTAGTAGTTCACACACATAACACTTGCCACTTATCACTTTACATTTGCTTACGTCGCGAATTACGGAGTAGAACATATGATCGCCTGTTATTGCCACAAATGAGCTAGTAGGAGAGATAAGGGCGAAAGTATCAGGTTTAGATTGGTCGTATGGAATAGGTAAAGGAATTACATTATATAGATTAAATACTTGGGGTAGTACTAAAGGGATTTTGACAATAATAACGATTCTGTTAGAATGATAATAAGATATTATTTTACATATGTCAATGATATAATTAATATTTTGCAGTGACAGAGAAATAGGAAGGTCGTGATGTTTAGGTATGCTGTTACGGTGCTTATCAAGTTCTGTGTAGAGGTAATGCGGAGAGAGTACAGTCGGATGCAGCACATTTAATTTAGAGAATAGAATAGCATTATTGACATCATCGATATCGAAGGATAGTGTGATAATAATTGATTCTAAAGAATTAATAAGTGTGTTAAGTTGAGTTTTAATCTCGAGTTTGTCGGTAGATTTACTAATAACACCCATCAAGGAAGTAATAGTCTCCATATTTTCCAAAAGTCTTTTTTCATTTTCATTAACTTTTATCATAGAACTATTAAAGGAAGAGATAGTAGATTTTATGACGTGAATATTATCTTTCATCAATTTAGAGAGCTCTTTCTCATCTGACTGTACTCGGTCTATAGCATCGTTATATCTAGTTGCGTCATCAGAATCTAAAGTACCAAAAAATGTTTTTAAAACAGAACCACCAAAATCTATGAGTCCGCGTTTGAATCGTTTTGGTTGCTCGTTGGACACTAGGTAAGATATAGAAGAAAACTTTTTAATATTATTTTGATGTTGTAGTTGAAGAGCGGATAAGGAATTAGAACAATCTGATTGCACTTTGGAGGATTTCAGAGATTCACAAAATGCATTGACCCTTTCAAATAGGAAATCGACATTGTTAAGGTGTGGTTGGATATGACTTATATCTAAGTAAGTAACTACATTCCAATAGCTATTAGTGAATTTAAGGTCTAGAAGTTTATCGAAGTACAGGCCTGGACTGGACCGAATAGTTGTAACGTATTCACCTTGAGAGTACTGGAACATCGATCTGGAAATAGCAAACGAGAAGACCCTATAGTAGGTAATTATAGCTAATAATAGATATAGGAGTAGGATATAGAAATTAAAACTATGACGTAGTATTGGCTGCGAGTTTGACTTCATCATAATGGTGACGTACATGTTTGCGGTTGATTAGCAGAGTCAGCGAATGGTTACCATTTGTTTTGATAACCTTGAACGGGCCCTTCCAGACAGGTGAGAAAGCTTTGTTTTGCTTATGATGGCATCTCACGTATACCATGTCACCTGTTTTATAGACTACTGGCCTTGAGTGGGAATCGTAATATTTTTTGGACCTTTCTTTGGATGCGGCGATACTTTGTAGAGCCTTCTGCCGGCTATAATGTAATCTGTGATTTAGGGCTCGTACATAGTCAGTATATGTGTTATAATCGATAGAGTCAATAGATGTTGGAATGTAGGGTTTGTAACCGAATAGGAGTTCGAAGGGTGAGAAACCTGTTGTAGAATGAACATTAGAATTATAAGCGAACATAGCAGTATTGATATATAAGTCCCACGTGTGGGGATTGTCATTGACAAAGGGTCGAAGGTATTCCTTAAGAGTAGAGTGGCTGCGCTCGAGGGCGCCACACGTTTGGGGATGATACGGAGAAGCCAGAATGTGTTTGATGCCAAACAAACGTTCTAGCTGTCGAAATACTTCGGAACAGAAGTTAGTGCCTTGATCGGTGACAATGACCTTGGGAATACCTACATGAGAAATAAAGTGGACAAATCTTTTTGCAGTCTCTTCGGCTGAGCAGGTTTGTAAGGGGTAGGCTTGGGAATATTTAGTGAGGTCGTCTTGAAGGGTTAGTATAAATTTATATTTATATTCAAATGATTCAGCGAGAGGTCCGACTATATCGAGATATACTTTTTCCATAGGTTTAGTAGATGCAGAGGTTAGTATCATGGGAGCGCGGTTAGTTTGTCTTAATGGTTTATTGATTTGGCATGATTTGCAATTCTTTACGTATTCTTCGATGTCCTTACGCATATTTTTCCACCAATACATACATTTCAGTCTTTCAGTCATGCGCTGGACGCCGGGATGGCCCGCTGAAGGCGAGTCGTGATGCTCCCGTAAGATCCTTTTTGTTTCTTCAGGAGTTGGGTAAGTTATACTATTACGATATATATTTACTTCGATATCAGACTGGTGAAATAGAAAATTAATTATGTTATAGATTTTTGCAAACGAAAGCTTAGAAAAAGGGTCTGAAAAGTCTGAAATGGCAAATTCTTTTTCTTCTGAATACCAATATTTCACCATATCCCTATATTCTCGGAGGATATTAAATATGTCCTTGTAGGTCATTTCATCATAATGATGGACTCGGACCAAGAGGTGAGTAAACATATGTTTATCATTTGATGTATTTATACATGTGTTGAGTTCGCGTTCCATATCTCGGATGGATGGCTGACTGGTAGATAAATCGATAATTTCTTGGCAATAGGGGACAGATTCGTCAAGATCTATAGAGGTAGGATAAGCTATCAATTTACATTTAGCTTTCAAAAGGGATTCGTTATATTCTTGTATTTGTGTATTGTACGTGGCGGTGCTTGTTCTAGATATTTGTAGGAATTTTTCATATGTTTCAGAGGGAGACGGCGGCGACGAGGCAGAGACGGGAGACGTTGATGGCTGCGGTAGAGACTGAGGCGGCAACGGGGGCGAGGAGATAGCACGCGCGGTAACTCCGGCGTTATCAGTTACAGGGGTCGGATTACTGAGCTGAGGCGGCGGCGCGAAGAGAGTCGGTGCGGTAGGTATGTCGTTATCAGGTATTGGAGTAGGGTTACTACATTGAGGTATGATTGAGTCATTAATCGTTTCGTTTGTGTTAATTGGAAAACGAGATAAAGCGTCGGCATTACAATTGATTTTACCCTGTTTGTACACAATTTCGTAATCATATTCCTCGAGTTTCAGACGCCAGCGAACGAGACGGGATCCTGGATCCTTACAGTTAAAGAGCCATACAAGGGGTCGGTGGTCAGTGACGATTTTGAACTTACGACCATACAAGTATGGTCTAAAGGTTTTCACACCAAAGATGATGGCGAGAAGTTCTTTCTCGGTAGTGGTATAATTTCCTTCAGGTTTATTTAGAGTTCGTGATGCGTATGCTATAGGCTTGTCTTTACCTACTTCTCCCTGTGATAGGACTGCGCCAACAGCATAATTGGATGCATCGGTAGTTAATAAAAAGGGTCGAGAAAAATCAGGATACTGAAGCAGCGGGGCCGAAATAAGGATGTTCTTAAGGGTATGGAAGGCTTGGTCTTGTTCATGCGACCAGATGAATTCGGTGTCCTTTTTCAGGAGAGACGTTAAGGGTTTGGTTAGTTTAGAAAAGTTTTCTATGAATCGACGATAGTAGCCAATGAGACCCAAGAAAGATTTTATATCTTTTTGGGTTTTTGGAGCGGGGAATTCGGATACTGCTTTGACCTTGTCTGGATTTGGGGATACACCTTTGTCGGTGATGATGTGACCAAGATAGGCTACTTCTCGGCGCAGGAACTCGCATTTGTCTGGTTGCATTTTTAGATTGAATTTACGGAAGCGGTCGAATACGAGACGAAGTTTGGTTAGGTGAGATTCAAGATCGTGACTGTATATAACAGTATCATCTAGGTACACATAGCAATGCAGTCCCTGAAGTCCTGAAAGAACAGTATTCATGCATTTTTGGAACGTTGAGGGGGCGTTCTTAAGGCCGAAAGGCATCCTAGTGAACTCATAGTGCCCAGAAGCTGGTCCATTAGTTAAAACGGTAAATCCTGTCTTTGCTGAGTCAGCAGGTTCTAAAAGCAGTTGATGAAAGCCTGAAATTAAATCAAGGGTTGTGAAGTACTTAGAATGACCCAACTGGTCCAGTATGTCGGTAATAAGAGGAATAGGGTAGCTTTCGGAGACGGTGACATCATTTAACTTTCGGTAATCTATTACTATTCGCCATTTCTTGGTTCCAGATGCATCGACCTTCTTGGGAACTACCCATATGGGGGCACTCCATGGTGAATTGGAAGGTCTAATAATTTCTTGGTCTAAGAGTTTTTGGATTTGTGTATTTACTTCGTCCTTGTGACATTCTGGGAATCGGTACGATTTTACGTGAATAGGGGCGGCATCTTTGGTATTTATGGAATGTTTCATGGCATTGGTCGAGGTGAGTACTTCACCCTCGACGTGGAAGATGTCAGTGTATTGCTCAATACATTCTAGAAGAACACGAGTTTCTTCGGGATTTAAGTGGGAGGTACGGACGAGGTCAAGGACTTTACGTTTGCGATCTGATAAATTGCAATTGGAAATATGTGAAATTGTTTCTAGGTTTTCGGATGAATTCGATTTGAAGGGAGTTACAAAGACCTTATGGTCAGAGATAAGAACGTTAGTCTCTGTAGTGTTGAGCACTGAAATATTAACGCGTTGGTTATGTTTAATTTTAACTATCGAGTTGGCAAGATACACTCCTTCCGAAATTTGTTGATCTAGAACTAGGGCTTCTGTTAAATTAATGATTTCTGTTGTTAAATTAGAAATAGCACATTCGATAATCATTTCTGAGCGGGCCGGAATAGAATACGTAGGTTGATTAAAATATATGGGTAGTCTAAGTCCTTTGAGGTTGATACAGTTCTGAGAATACTGTATATCGGCATTATGATGCTTAAAGAAATCGTTACCTATTATTCCATCATATTGCAGTTTAGTGACGTCACTGATGACGTGGAATAAACAATTAAACGAAATAATATTTTGTGAGGAGAGTTCGTAGTAGCATTGAATTTGTAGGTTTCCTAAAGTTTCGCAAAGGGAATCAGAGTCATTGAAGCCTTTGAGTAATATTTTATTATCGCTTAAGGAAGGTTTCACTAGAAGGCTTGTCATTTTCACTAGACTAACACTAGCGCCAGTATCAATAAGGAAACAGAGGGGTTTGTCGTTATAATTAGTTTTTAGATATACATGTGGGAGAGAGACTTTGGTGGGCACGGTGTTGACTTCATAGATATTATTACTTTGATTCTTGGAATTAGAATAGGGAAGTGTAGGAAAATCTTCTGATAGGGGATAGGACGTATCTTTATTCGATTTATAGTGGATAGATTCAGGTTTGGTACAGTTCGCTGAAACAGTGGGTAAGTTACGAGATGGAACTGAATCAGAGGGCTCTTTCAGAGCGGGTCGACATGGCAAGTTATCACGAGGGGGAACTGAAACAGAGGGTTCTTTTAGAGTGAGTCGATGTGGCAAGATATCACGAGATGGAAGTGAAACAGAGGGTTCTTTTGGAGCGAGTCGATGTGGCAAGATATCACGAGATGGAAGTGAAACAGAGGCTTCTTTTGGAGCGAGTCGATGTGGCAAAATATTATGAGATGGAACTGAAACAGAGGGTTCTTTTAGAGTGAGTCGATGTGGCAAGATATCGCGAGAGGGAACTGAAACAGAGGACTTTTTTAGAGTGAGTCGATGTGGCAAGATATCAAGAGATGGGACTGAAACAGAGGGCTCTTTTAGAGCGGGTCGTGAGGTAGTAGATTTAGTAGGAATGACCGAAACAGTGGGCTCTAAGCGAGCGGGTCGTGAGGCAGTAGATTTAGTAGGAATGACCGAAACAGTGGGCTCTAAGCGAGCGGGTCGTGATTTGGTAGGATTGACCGAAACAGTGGGCTCTAAGTGAGCGGGTCGCGATTTGGTAGGAATGACCGAAACAGTGGGCTCTAAGCGAGCGGGTCGTGAGTTAGTAGATTTGACCGAAACAGTGGGCTCTAAATGAGCGGGTCGTGAAATGGTAGGAATGACCGAAACAGTGGGCTCTAAGCGAGCGGGTCGAGGTAGTATTCGAGGGCTGACTGAAGCAGGTGATTTAGGATGAGTCATGCGCCGGGGGCTGAGTTTAACAACCTCGGCATAAGTTCGAGAATTAGTAAGATTTGGTAGATTTAGTAGGTCCTTAGTGTGGGAGTTAGAAATGTTGGTGCCTGTAGACATTCTAGGTAGCTGCCGGCACGGACGCAACAACCGATCACTTAGTTTAAATTATGATAATCCTCTCCGGTTACCTCTTGGAATGCAACATGATCTTCGTGAGGAGCATTGTTATGCTGCGTAATGTTGTTTATATGAGCTCGGCGAGAATTGTTGAATTGACGTTTTCTGCACTGGCTAATATCATGCCGACGTTTTTGCAGTATCTGCAAATGATCGGTTCTCGTGGGAACGAGGACCTATGTTGTTGGTGGGGACCACCCACTGCTGGATGCGGGATTATCGCACGATTTTCCCGGGGTAATTCCTTGGAAAATCTTGGAGCACAGTCATGCTCAGTATGGCCCGGTTTATTGCAACGGCGACAGAACCTTGTCCTAGGCAAATCATTATTCTGGGACCTTGTCCCATTTTTTATCATGAAAAGTTGAAGTTTCTCTTCTTCTACGGCGATATTGATTGCCGTATTTAATTGTTTGGGTTCACGGCACCTAACTATGTTACTGATTTTAGGATTAAGGCCAATGCAAAATGTGTATAACGCTAGATCCTCGGTCATAGCAATTCGTCCTGGTAATTCCTTTTTCAAGGACTCTGGGGAGTTATGTATTTCCGATTGAAGATCGGTGAGGGAAGTTTCCAAACGAAGCGCAAATTGCGCCACGCTCTCGTTTGGTAACTGTTTGCACGATTGTAGATCAAGGAGGAGGTGGTTGTAATGTTTCCTTTCGCCGAAATTTACTTTCAACGTCTGTTTGAGGTCTTCAAATTTATCATATATTTTATTCGCGCACGCTATCTGGGCTTTTCCTTCTAGTTTAGAGAGGATGAATTTTAAAATTAAGCCTTTTTGTGATTGTGAAGCAAGATTCAAGGCATTTTGACAATTTGTCAAAAATGCAGTTAACGTATCCCTATCTCCTTTATAGGGATTAATGAAACTACACAGAACTTGAACGGGGTAAGATTCCGATATGACGGGTGCGGTCTTTGTTTCCGTCATTTTCCTAGTGTTACGGGAAATTAAGAGTTATATGTTATTATAAATACAATAGGAAAAGGAACAGTGGCAATACAAGAAATAATTAGTTCTGACTCACAAGACGGCAGCGGCGACGAGTGAGCGGGCAGCAAACATCCTTGCAGGAGAGACAGCGGGTCTAACTTCGCGTCAGAGGAGAGCAGCGAGGATGGGGCAGCGGTGCGGCGGCAGCGACGTGTGGCGCAGCGGCGCAATGGCAGCGGCGAGGATACAGGTAAGTGGTAGATGCAGAACCAGATCACAGGTCTGGCTTTCAGGAATCAGCGGCGGGGGTAGCGACGGGATAGCGACAGGGTAGCGGCGAGCGATGTGCAGCGAAGGCGATGGACTCCACTAGCCAGTGGAGTATTCCAGGTAAGGTTTCCGTGATGTGACGCAGTGAAAAATGTCAGGAGAGCACAATGATCATTAAGTAAGTCACTTTTATAATGAGCAGGTAGGCACAGCACTTAACACAGGTTTTGCACAGGGTTTTCCACAGTTTTCCACAGTTTTCACAGGTTTTTTACTGCGCGAGCGCGTCTGAGAAGCTAGTTTTATCGGGATTTAACTAGCAATCCCACTTCTGACACCACTATTACGGGGCGGTTCAGGAAAAGGTTTTTAAAAAAAACTATTTTATTACTAAAACTAGAATTTAATGTCTTGAAAATGATATAGAAAAGATATAGCAAAAAGAAATGGAAGATGTGAGTTCGAGGCGGATTGCAAACCGAGACTGACTGAAAAACAATATGATTAATTACCATTGAATTACTTATGAAATATGAAACTCTAGTTCCTTCGAAGACCGTGTGCGTGGGAATGCAACGCACGCGGTTTATTTTATATGGAGCCGTCATATAAGTACATATATATACAAGTACCCACCAGAATGAGTTGTGGACCTTGCTGCTGTTCCGGTTCAGGTTGGACAGGACCTTGGTACGGGCTTTGAAATCACTTTATGATGATTCCAGTGCCTGTGTCAGGGTAAACGGGACCTACTCAGACTGGTTTGGCATCCATAGAGGTGTCAGACAGGAATGCGTAGCGTCTCCGTGGCTGTTCAATCTGTTCATGGACAGTTGTTTGGAAGATCTGAAAGGTCGTGATGGGGGTCTAGATATGGGTGGTTTAATCATCAAATGCCTTTTATATGCTGACGATCAAGTTCTTCTTGCACCGTCGGCGTATGAATTGCAGAAGATGATTAATTGTATGAATGAGTCATTGAAAAGGAAAGGAATGAAAGTGAATGCTAGTAAGACCAAAGTAATGGTAGTCGAAATTAATGAAAGGACAGTTTGTGAGTGCATGATTGACGGTGAGAAAGTTGAACAAGTGGATGAATCTTGCTTCTATACACAATATTGTTCAATCCCACAGCACCTGATTATTTAAAACGTAGATTCCAATTCATTAGTTCATCTTCTTCCAGTAGTCGCTCTATGCGCTCCTGTCATTTCCTAACTCTTAAATGTCCCGAACACTCCCAACAATTCTTTCATAATTCGTTTACGGTAACTGCAATACGACTGTGGAATTCTCTCCCTCTTGAAATACGAAGTTTAAAAACAGCCGAGTCGTTCAAGAACAAACTTAAGGAATATCTTCTGAAGTCATCAGATTAGTTTGTGCTCATGGTTGTATGTATTATATTGGTATATAGTGCTAGTTTATATATTATGTACTATAAGGTTTATGTTACTATGTATTAGTATTGATTTATAATATGTGGTATATATTTATTACTAGGTTTAGGTATGATTAGGTATATATGTATATAAATATATATATAACTATATGTATATAACTATATATACTATGTATTTTATTATTTTACAATATTATTGACGTTATCGATCAGATAGCAACACTTGCCGGCCCCATTACTCTATCTGTTAAGCTCCTGTAATCTTTAAATCAGGTTACCTGGAAGAAATCGCTATGAGCGATAAGGTCGCCTTTTGCAATTTTTCCATTGTATTTTTATTTTATATTTGTAATGTACAGTGTGCAATAAAGAGTATATTCATTCATTCATTCATGTGAGTTTGTATATTTGGGATTTCTATTTACAAGTGATGGAAAGTTTGACAAAGATATTGAAAGAAGAGTGCGGGTAATAAGGTTAACGGTGCCCTTCGCAGTGTTATGGAGAGCCAATTCATGTCGAAAAAAGGCAAGATTGGCTGTCCATGACGCTGTACTGGCACCTACCTTAATGTACGGGAGTGAAAGTTGGGTATGGCAGAAGAAGCATAAAAGTAAAGTCAATGCCGTAGAAATGCGGTCATTGCGGAGCATGAAGGGCGTGACATTGAATGACAGGATAAGGAATAGTGTGATAAGAGAAAGTTGCGGTTTGAAGGAAGACGTAGTGACCAAGATTGAAAGGGCATGCTTCGGTGGTTTGGGCATATGGAGAGAATGGATGAAAGTCGATTGACGAAAGAGATTTATATGGGTGATGTAATGGGCCGGGTGAGTAGAGGTCGCCCCAGAAGGACATATAAAGACCAGATTGGTGATGTCCTGACCGAAGGTGGCGTGAAAAGTACTCGAAACCGGAGGTCATGTATGAAAAGATGTATGAATGTAGATGAAGCGAAAGGGGTATGTCAGGATCGTGACAAATGGAGATCTGTAGTCTCTGCCTACCCCTCTGGGAGACAGGCGTGAAGTGTATGTATGTATGTATGTCTATGCAACACTTAATATATGAAGGTATGGTCCACTGCGTACAAACCACCAAACGGTACAAATTTAAATGGCGGACGGGCGCTCTCTTCAACGAATCGGACTATGCTTTTATGCCCTGTACGATGGATGAGATGTTGGTAGGGTAGGTAACTTATTAAAAATAATTTAAGCACTGTCTAACCCTCTAAAAAGAGCATTGTTGTTACCACTGGGTACCACTGAGACTGAATGCCACACCACTTCGCGTTCCTGTTCCCATCTGTAGGTATCCATTTCTTTAGGTATAATGACTCTTACGTCGGATTTGTTAAAAGAAAACCCTTCACTTTCATATGGGTTAAAAGTACGATAGGTGATCATTTCATTTAATAAGATCAATTATTTAGCGTTGCGATTTCTTCCCTTAACATCCCAAGTTTTAAACCTAATATAATATTTTCATACATATATATTATTGATAACCTAATAGGATCTTCAAGTCACTGGAGTAAATAAGTACCTAATGAACAAGTGTGCTCCATCGTAGATCACATCGCTGCTTATCAGGCAGGATGGTGGTCAAATGCTCGTTCATTGTGTTTAAAAAAAACCCTATTAAAAAGAGCCGGCAGTGTTGCGCTCCGATAGTCCTACGAAACCATCTCCTTGAAGGAACGCGCGCGGGATACTCAGGTTTTGTGCGGATTGGGCATTCATGATAATATAATTTTCACTTCGTCAGTGTGAGTTCCCCTGGATTATGATATACTTAGTAGGTGACTGGCCTGAATGAACCCCTCGTAAGGTTTCTAAATTCCATGAAAAGAGAACGTTTCCTAAACATAGGTAGTGTACCATCTTCAGAGACCTTGAGGTCCTGAGGTTCTCTTTTTATAATTATTCATGCACCCTTTGTGTTATGTGCTAGCCCAGCAGTTCCGGGCATAAGAATAAGTCTGAGGTTATCGCTTGCCTGTCGTAAGAGGCGACTGAAAGGGCGCGAGGGCCTAGCGCAGCTGGGGCCATCCTTGGATCTAGTGGCTAAGGTCGTTCCGAGGACCCGTAAATAACGCGCGAGTGGTCACCGTGGGGTTTTAGTGGGTGCAAGTTCCACACAGGCCTTTGTCCCCGCCAGCGGTGGGGCATCCATAACGGATTTCACTCAAGACAAAAAAAAAAGGTATTCGGTGTTGATGACATCACTTCAGTCTGTGTTCGAGACTACTGTCCCAACAGGCAAAGAGGCATCTAACAACTCAGTCAGTCGTTGAATTCGCAGTTTAAAAACATAATTTGATATTGTATTGAATCAGGCGTAACTTTCCGGAAATCCATTGTTATTATAAATAGTGTTAAGTTAACCTTTTACATTTTATTTTGAACCTTAGTCTGTTGAAATACAGTGTAAAGCCAATTACGTATTTAAAAAAAAACGACACCATGTAAAGGCCAAAAAATTGTTTAATCCGCAAAATTTTCTACTCAAAATTGTTTTCGTGCCTGCTTGTGAATGTGCAAGATATTCCAAGATTGTTCGTATTCGGTCTCGCTCTTGTATGGATTTTTTTTGGGAAATTTCAGAATAAAGGCTAATTCACGGACAGCTTCTTCAATCAACGCTGTACCTATGTTTTATCCGACACATAATAATTGTTCTGGTTTAATGCAAAACAGTTATATTATACGCGCACTAACATTATAAATCCATTTATAATCTTTGATTATATTCGTGCCGATGTACCTGTTAAAAATATTGAATTACTCTAGATGTATGTTTGCATTCACAAAAAACATTTACCATTACCATTTACTTTAAGATAAGGGCATCATTTGAGCGTAATCAATTTCCGAACGAACCGTGAAAGCGCACTTAGAAGTACACCTGTCGCGTAAGCGGGTTTGACCACGAGGATACGATGGGCAGGACACGAATAAATATTAGGGCTGGTGCCTAACTACTGATAAATACCTACTGCCCAGTGGCGTGCACACCATATAGGCAAAAAGACACTGACTTTTGTATTTTGGCTACCCATCATAATATTAGAGTTATTGCTAGATCTTTTTTTGTTGTACTCACGACGACATAGGCTAACGAAGGTCCTGTGATTTGTGGGTGAGTACATAGGTACCTATATTTCGTAAAGACAAGTTACCTATACATAGGTGTCGATCCATGGGGATTACTGCCTACCTTGTCGTAAAAGCCAGTGCACGCCACTGCTACTGCCTAGCTAGTAGGACGTTTCCTACAAAGTGTGGTTTGTATTATGTTTAAAAAAAGTTTGAAAAAGCAATAAGTTGTTATGTAAACTATTCGTTTTGGTTGATGTGGTATTGCTAATTTGTATTTTCTTCTGGATTTCTTTAGGTATATAATTAACTACATCTCTGGAGTCCTAGTAGATCTGATGTCCATCAAGCGTTAGACATTGGAGACATAAATAAAACAAACAGTTGGTAATAATTTATTTTAATACAAACACTAAGATAATTTCCGGATCCAACAGTAGAGTCAGTCAGTCAGGCCTAAAAGTTAGGTATATTGAAATAAATACCTACTTACACTGTCTGAAGTAGGATGGGACCTATCCCGTTCAATTACCTAACACAGAACTTAAAAATAGAAATACATTAACTTATTATCATACAACTTAAATAAATTATAATTGATTTTGTTTTGTTTCAAATTATCTGCGTTCCACAGGTTTCTCAAGTTCTGATGCTGTGGCTTTCTTTTGTTTTTTCTCTAAAATCTTTTTCTCGTAGGGTCTGCGGTCGACAAAGGAGTCTGTGTTCTCTGGAACTTCGGGAGGATCCTGTTCAGCCTCAACCTCCTTGCCGGAACTCCTTCCGGCGGGCAGGGCGTGGAAGGCTTCGGCTAGTTCCGGGTTTATGTCTTCAAGCGGCGTGTCTCCGGGGCGAATGTAGACCGGAATGTAGCCCGGCTTGGGCGGCAGGAACTGCCATTTCGGTCTGGCTTCTGTGGACAAAAGAAATTGTATGGGTTAGAATTTATATACATAAGTTCACACCTGTCTCTCAGAGGTGAAGGGAGAGACGGTCCATTTCCGCTTGCATTAATCGAGTACCATAATTGTGTTCGTTGTTCGCATGTAGACATTAAAATAAAAAATTTAATGATTTCTTGCTATGCAGTCAGTGCATTGTAGAAAATGGGTAGATTATATTTGCCGCATTTCCACACGTACGTTCTTATATGCTTAGGGCCTTACTAATAATGGCGGAATTGCTATTTCGAAGATACAACAAAGCTCAACTCAACTTGCCAGTTGTATGTGAAATACGGAATAACCAGTTCTTGTAGACCTATAATAACCGTTGTATAAGTGATAACGCGTTTATTGGTAAGGGGGTTAGTTTGAAACTAGGATACAAAAAAAGCATTGCACTACATAGGCAGGAACTTTAAAAAAAGACAGTACAATATTACGCAGAACCTGGTGGAGCCTGAAAGAATTTCTGCGGAAGCAAGAACGACATATTATGCCAAGCTTTAAAATAATGGTTGAAAAACTATTGAAGTTTATGAAACAGTCATCTGTGGTACCTTCTTTTGCGAATAGCTACTACCTACTCAACATCTGCATAATAGATACTTATGATAAACGAAGTAGTTTGAACTTGAAACGCTCCCCAACATGTCGTTATTTCAACCTATAGAGTGCTTCTGCAAACAGGTCCATTTGCGGCGAGTGCTAGCCGCGATCGGGCGCTTATCTCGTTAGTAGAGATGGTTCGTTCAACTCTCGCTAATACTTTGTAACCTCACACAAAGATGTATTATTTTACGATAGGTTAGTACTTTCATATCCTTTCCCGTATTGGTCTGGGAAGTACAAACAGTGGTACCAGATGATGGCGTGTAGGTATCTGATTTGCAAAAGGGAGTATTGATGTTGGTCAAGTAATCTAACAGTACACTTAATTTTTTATAGCTAGTACTGACCTAGGTATTAAGGTATGTCTTCAAAAGTTTTATTCTTTCTTATCTCACGTAAAAATAATCAAAGGAACCACTGTGGAAAATGAGAGCTTTCTGGGGTCAAAAGTTGAGCTTTAATGAGTCAGTCAGGGCACAGTTTTATTTAAATAGATAATTATTTTGAGAAAGAATAAGTATTTTTCGAGAATAATATTTTAAGCAAAAAAAAAACATGGCTGCATACGGTGCATAGCTGTAGGTAGGTACACGTCTTGAATATTGATATAGTTATGAAGAAGTGTCTGTGGAACATCGCAGCCTCCACGGGAGATGGTTCCAAAATCATTAATTTCAAAGCATGATTTGTGGGTTTGAATATAACACCTTCCGGTGGCTTCAGAACAGCTGGAAAACAGAGCTGGCCACTTCCTGATTGAGATTATTTGCAATTGAACACTCTTTCTTCCCACTCGTTTCGTTTGGGAATCCGACGTCAATTTCTCCCTAATGGCATCTCGAGATATTGCATTATTAGGTACTTAGATTAAATGTAAGGTCTTGGGTACTTCTACTACCTACACAAAATATAGTGATTTATCTGTTCCTTGAGGATATATAAAAACACCAGCTGACTGATTGACTTACAATCAACGCACAGCCCAACCGGCTAAACGTAGGTACTCGAAATTTGGCATGGAATTAGCTTTATTAGGGTGCACTGAAATGAATTCCATAAATTCTTACGGGAACAGAATTTATCGGGAAAACCGTTTGTATGAAAAGTCTAAACCGAAGAAGTTTGAAGCTGGACATTCCGCAAGGTACCTTAGGGCATACAAAGCTTAAATACGACAAGATTTTGAAAATCATCAGCTTAGGACAGGACATAGGCCTTTCCACGCCACTGTGATCTGTTTGGGCATATTATCATCAGTCCGGCTTTCTTAGGGGCGTCCTGCACTCGAGACGAGACGCGGTCTCCACTCGAGAACTCGTTTGTGACAACGATCATCGGATCTACGGCTAATATGGCCGGCCCACTGACACTTCAGCTTGCTAAACCGGTGAGCTATGTCGATGACTTTGGTTCTCTGTCGGATCACTTCGTTTCTGATTCGATCCTTCACTTTCCATGCCGGGTTAGCTGGTTGTGCATATGTACCTACGTACTCCGTTAATTGTAGGTACTACTGGGTTACGGAACCTATCTAATCTATCTTAATTAGGTAACCCTTTCGGGGACACAACCCTCCCCAGGATGTGAAAACAATAGCAATTCAAGTGTTTTGTTTTGAGTGTTCATGAAAGTGTTCATTATATTTTATTATTCTAAGGTGAGACATTCATTTGTTTAGCAGTGCGTTAAACATGGTAATAGCGAATAACCGTGCATACAATAAAGTAAGTACGTAATTTCACCTCTCAAGTTTGCAAACTTAAGTTTATATCGGCATTTATTACCTCAGCGCAGCGACTGAAAGAGTCATTAGAAAGCATGTTATATGACCAAGTGGTTTTATTACTGTAGCTTTATCTTTTGAAAGTTGACTGGGAAATCTTGTAAAGATGTTTTATGTATTAGGCACCTAGTACCTGGGTATTGGTGGTCTCATGTTTGTCGTAAAAAAATCCAAGAGAGCCGATGTTCGCATGCTGGAAAGTGGACCCTGGACATCTAGTGAAAGGGTAGTGCGTAGTGAAACAACGCTAGATGGAAGAGGAATAACAATACTTACATGCAAGACCAGACCTAAAAGATATTCTCTACTAAGTGTTATACATACAAACCTTTCGCTGGAATCGCTGTATGTATTAAAATATCTTTAGTTTAATACTATGTAGTGATATTATGTTCCCAAAATAAATAAATAAATACACTTCACGCCTTTTAATCCCAAATCGGGGTAGGCAGAGGCACTTGCTTAGTAAGCAAATGCCCACGGTTCACCAAGCGAATTTAACCCATTATGTTCCCAACTTTGTTGTAATGAGGGGTATTAATGTCTGGTAGACACTCAATTTAAGACGATAGAAGAGTTATTGACATCGTGTCGGAGATGAATCGCCCAGTTGCCTGCTCTGAGGACAGAGTATTCCGGTGCCATGCTTTCTCATCATCAGCACTATTGGGCTGCCTCTCTCCTCAGGGAAGTAATATGGGCACAGAACACACACTATTGTGTATCAGGTTCCTGTATATGGTCTGACAGACGATAAGAGTTTGGGAATACCCTCGGCTCTATCCCATGATGATTGGTCAAGTAGGTATGAGCGTTTTCCCATAAAAAAGTTAATCTTGAGGCCTCAATTTCACGTACCATCGAAACCTCTTGAGAAGGAATTTCTTTAAAAGTACGTAACTCAACTACCAGATAATAGTTGGAATGGAACGCAGTTAGTATGTTAAAGAAACGTTTTGATTAGTACACTATTGTTATCAGTAACAGATGTTGGTTGCGTTACAGATAGAGAGAGACTGATACAGTCAATAAACTATACACGAAAAGTACAACTTGGTTTAACAAAACAACAAACAGTTTCAGCTACCGAACTCTCAATTGGCCTACTCTACTTGTATGTTCGCGCTTTACATTAATGTTATTGTTTCCTCCCGTTTCTCACTGTTACAGTTATGTTATGACATGTCGGGAAACACGAAATATCACGCACTAGTGTAATTGAGAGTAATCTGCATCAATCTATTCGTGATGATGCTTTGTAACGGTGTTTTTTTTTTGCGTCTTCAGTCTCGCGACTACTAAAAATGGTCGGTTAACTGTTGCTGGGCGCTGCGGCTGCCAGTCACTGACCGCGATACGGGCACTTCGAACAATTTTTGGGCAATATAAATTAGCAATGAGCACAAAGCTCTTGACTATTGACGCTAATATTTATCAGCTGCCAGACTGCCAATCAAAGTAAAAAATTGTGCTTATTAGCTTTGTCGTAGTCAGAAATGAGCCATATGAAGTAGGTTGAGCTTTTGACAAACAGTGGCTCATTAAAGAGGCTACAAAAAAACAACTACCGTCTCGACGACGTATGTAAACACAAAGTGCTGTTATTGATAACAGCTTGAGTGAAGAAAGTTTTTTTTTTCAAACGGACTCGACAAAGTCGTATCTACCTATGTATCTAAAGTGGGTATTTATATTGGTCGTATCACACACCACAGATTTTGCGGTCAACAGTGGTAAGTAGGTGAGTGGACGAACTTTACTTGAATGCAAAATAAATAGATGATGACGGTACAGTATTCTTTTAAAAGGACCTAAGTACCTACTCAATGAGTACAATATTTACGTAAAATACCAATTGTCGAAGTAGGTACTTGTGTTTGCTTACGAGTTCTTCGGGGATCTAGAGTTTAGGAGCCCGTTGGTAAGTTAATTGTTAATTGTAAGTTAAGCGTCCGTAACCTTTAGACGTCTCAGTAAAGTGCCCTGGCCACTAGCAATTCCATCCCGATCAAATTATAGAAAAAATACTGCCGTGTTCATAAAAACATAAAACTAACTACTAGAATTGACGTACGATCATATCAACTTAAACCTATTTTGTGTAAATTTAATAAGCTTTTGAGACCTTCACTATCCGTGCTATTTTTATGAATACCACGGATGTTGTATTGCACTTTTTACTCCAAAACAAAAAGCTCATAGCACTGTATCGATAGAACATGAGCACAAAACACTTTTGACTGATGTGCCCACAATGATTGCAGTATTCTAGCGAACTGCAATTTGCTACAATTGGCATTCGCACAGAGTCGTTGTCGGGTGTCATTGTTCTTATGATAAAGTCTGGATTGCTCCAGTCAATATCTAGATAATGTTTCTTACGTTTATTGTTTTGTTTTACAATCGCATAAGTGAAGATAAATGCGGTTATAATTCGGGTAAGTTGGGCTCAATTCGGAATTTGCAAAACTAGTTTCAATAAAATAATGAGGAGATTTCTTAAAAAAAAAGACCCTAAACTTGGTGGGAGCGTAAATCACAAACTTTGTTTAGGACATATTTCCGTACAAAAAATATTTTTTTTTACTTGGGACATTTTCTATGGGGACTGAAAATTTTTTTTCTTTTCTCCACATTGTCGCCCTAGTAAAAGTAGTTCATATTGACGAGCCCAACATCACATAAATATTACACACTAAATACAGTCGAAGTGGAAAGACGTCCTTTCCGAGCGAAGAGTTCCGTCCTTTTTTAATGTCGCACAATAAAATCTACTTGAGTAGTGCACAGTTAACGTTTAAGAAAAAGCTCTTAAGTGACACAGGATTGTGTAATCAAACCTGATAGAGCACTTTCTTGGCCGAGCGTATGTGCATGTGCTTAATTGAAGTCCTTGAGCTTAAACCACTGAGCTAATGAAGTCGACGCCCTGAAGACGGGGCGCGACCCGAGGGCGGGAACTAGTCAATCCTGTTTGTTTTTGCGCGTGTCATTAACTTGGCATTACAATTTATAAGTAAAGAGGCATCTTTATAAAGCTGGTTCATCACTGAAGAGCTTTATTGCGGCCAGGAACATTTTAGTCATTGAGTAGTCAAATGATATTCTTCTCTGCGTTTATTTTAATCAAGAGTCTTTTTTCTTTTAAAAAATGCCACAAAAGACCGAGCAACCGATCTATGATCGGTCGATTAGTCGATCGATTGGTTTGGTAGAAGCTATCGATCGACGTCGACTAATACATCCCACCATCGATCGATGCTGTCCACCGAGAATAGATCGATTGAGGTAGTAACACCCTAAAAATACAGTAGATACTGATTTTCAGCAAATTGCAGTGACAGAAAACTACTTAAGTATACGAGAAAACTACCAAGTACCTACTTAGTGAAGCTCTGCTACCTTAAAAAAGCTGCTCTAGATCGTGAAATGCACGATTCGTTTCGGTTTCTCACATCGAACTTCTGTCAGCCATCTTGCGCAAATCATCAAACACCTTGCCTGAAGGCAGTGGCGTGCACTGGCTTTTACGACAAGTTAGGCAGTAATCCCCAAGAATTGACACCTATCTATAGGTATCTTGTCTTTACGAAATATAGGTATCTCTACCTATCTACTCACCCATAAAACACAGGACTTCGTTAGCCTATGTCGTGAGTGTTGATGCAAAAAAAGATGTAGCAATAACTCTATTATTAGGTCGAGTAGCCAAATTACTAGGGTAGGCAGTGTCTTTTTGCCTATATGGTGTGCACGCCACTGGTCATACACCAACGGTCATAGTTTTTAAAGAGAACTTATTTACCAACTTTTCCGCCTTTACTTCCACCTCTTCAACTTTGTATAATATTACGAATGCAGGAGGTGTTTTCTTTTTTTTAAAGTTCCTTTTTTTTGCAAAAGCACTTAGGTAATTAACCGGTTTTCGGCTCCTAATTAAAATAAAAACTGAGTATGCATCAAGTCCGTTCACTGTAACGGACAGAATTCTTTTAAGCATTTTAAAGACTCTCTGACTCAGTCCTTAACTTAGTTATTTTTTGCTAATACCTAGTATTTTTTTGCCTTTTTGTTTTAAAGGTAAGTTCGTGTTAACTGGTAGAAAGATGATATCATTTTTGCTCGCGGATGTTATATTTTAATATGCTTTAACTTTACCACCGCTTCTATACTTATAATAATGTTATGATGAGGAAAGATTTGTTCTTTTTTTGTTTGAATTGAATGGGTTTCGAAACTAATGGTCCGGTCTGAAAATATCTTTTAGAATAAGTGAGATCAACGGATAGAGGTATTCATTAAAGATGCCTTAAATAAAAATAATTAAATTAAGTACTCTAACACACAAAAAAATTAATTAATGAAATATCCAATTGTGTGGTGTATTCGTTTTGATGACATTTCCTGTGTCACTAAAACATGAATAAAGTCATTATGGGGAATTTTCTTTGACGTATTTCTGACAGATTTTCGGGCGGAGAACTGTCATTACTGTCATACTTTCCAAACAAAGTTTGACAGTAATGACAGTTGTCTGACCGAAAATGATATTATATTTAAGAAGTGAAATTGTCTAAATGACAATGTAACTAATCTAAATGAGAATTCCAATATTTAAGCGACTTCAGAGGAATCGACCGTTTCTTAGCATAGCTTCGTCATCATCATCATCAGCCAATACTTGTCCACTGCTGGACATAGGCCTCTCCAATTGCACGCCACTGTGATCTGTTTTCGGCTTCTCGCAGACAGCTTCTGCCAGCCATCTTGCGTAGATCATCAGTCCACCTTGCCTGAAGGCGTCCTACACTCCGTTTGCCGAGACGCGGTCTCCACTCGAGGACTCGTTTTCCCCAACGGTCATCGGTTCTACGGCAAATATGGCCGGCCCACTGCCACTTCAGCTTGCTAAAACGATGAGCTATGTCGATGACTTTGGTTCTCTTGGCTTCAAAGAAGCAATTAAATCGAAGTTAACCATTACACGGTGAACACTGACTAATTTATAAATTTTTTTTCTTGTTATTCGGCTTTGTTGTACTTACTCATTTATGATAGCATACGCCACTAATGCAACATGATATTAAGTAACGCTCGTCTATGTTTTGTTTGTTAATTTTCTGTATTTTTTTTCTCTGTGTATGACTTGTTGGTTGTCCTAAATAAATGAGAATTAAAGAACAAACATTTATGTAAAATACTGCTTGTTTTATATATCTATCCGCGAATCACGTCAAAACGGCTGGAGAAATTTGGTTGATATTTGGCACGCAGATACCTTATAAACTGGAATAACATTTAGGCAATTTTTTATTCCGAAATTTATAAAATGTATATATTAGAAACACAACGTTTGCCCGGTCTGCTAGTTTTTAATAATATTGACCAATCAAATTATTGTCTTCATAACAATAGTTAACACATTATTCAAGGAACTTTTTAAGTTTTGCTAAGTTTAACCTTGAACGGTCTTCAATAGTTAAATTATAGTTTTTACAGAACTGTGGAGGTATCTAACCGGAGTTTATTGATCTCGCAAAAAAAAAGATAAGATTAGATTAAGTTTTTATCTTTATTCGACCGAAGATGTTTTCATCTTTTTTTCTGATATTAATGTCTATTTAATCTGTAATCTTGGCGTATGGCGATTGATTACCTACTTATCTTGTGTGGTGAAAATTCAAAATTTATATAAATAGGCATCTACTTAAACTTGATGGGCCTCGCGTTAAACGCAGTTTTTTTCTGTTCCGACGGGAATATTTTTCGAAATTGGTTCCGAACAGAGGTTGTCTACCTTTAACATTCACAATATTATGTTGGTAGATAATAAATAAATATTTTACAATACACACATTGTCTTCATTCCATGTTAAGTAGCTAAAGCACTTGTGTTATGGAATTCAGACGACGAAATATACTTTATATTTATATTTTTTCTTATAAACACATACTTAAGTATATGTACTATAAATAAAACACCCAAACACATCCGACAAGTACTTAAAAGCTCATCACCTAAATACCTCTCAGTCAGCGGTGGGAATCGAACCCATGAATACAACACATACAACCCCTACGGAATAGAGGCAGACATGCTGACCACTACACCAACGGGCCCATCATATTAGTAATAATTAACTTTCTTGTTAATATTCAAACAAAGGGTTTGCGTCTACGGTCATAGAGCGAACCGCCAGGATGTGGAAAGACTTGCCGGTGCCTGTGATTCCTGCGCAGTACAGTCTGATGAAGGTCTCCAAGTCAGTGGGGTAATTAGGTACCTAATGAACAAGTGTGCTCCATCGTTAGACCACATCGCTACTTAACATCAGGCATATGCTTAACAGCAGGATACCCATCCAATCCAACTTTGTAATAAACAATAGATTTCTAGAATATTGTTCCCGTTTGTAAGTCATTAAAATACAATCAATACTTTTTGTATAAACTTTCGCGATTACACTATTGTTAAATAGTACGTACTTTATTATGCGATCATCTTGAACGACCGAATCATCAAATTCGGTGAATTGTATAAAAGATATTGCAAAAAACGCCGGGTTTTCCTGTTTTCGATGACTAATAAAGAAATAAATAAGCTAAAGCTTTTTTTATAGGGAACGAACGTTCATTAACTATTATTATTAAGTACATCTACTTATTCAATTGTGAAGGGAAAAAACTGGCGGAGCGGGTGCGCGGGCGCACGACCACGGAAGATTCATCTTCTAAGCCGGCGTGGATCGATGATCTCAGTTATTTATATCGATGAAACAGGGGCCAAAGGGTACGCGCGTTTTAGAAGCAAGGGGTTCGAATCGATTTACAATGGCGTCGATTAGTTTTACTGACGCCTATGAAGGAATTGGATTTGCTCTGGTAATGCGTTGGTACTTTTTATTTTATAGGCAGTAAATTATAGTAGAGACGGGTGATATAAAAAGAGTTTGCAGCATATAGGTTTTTAATTTAAACTGTTTGCAATAAGATTTAACGCATTGATGCATGTAAGAGGAACATGAACAATGGGACTTAATAGATATTCAGGATCATAGGGTTATTTTGTCTGGCAAGGTGGTTTTAGATTAATGAAATGTTTTAAGATCACACTAAGAATTACTAGGGAGAAGAATATTGCACAACAATTTCATAGCTCTTTTTGCATTCCAAATGTCGATTTATTCCCACTTGTTCGTTTACTATTATTGTGAGTTCGCAAATCATCCTTTTGGCGAACTTCGAAACTTTAGTTCCACAAAGCTAAGTTGGGCGACGTTGCTATTCATATCAGTAACAATCATTATTTCGGAAATTAGTTATCTATCTTCTTCTTCTATCTATTTTCTATCTATCGTGGGGAAATGAGAAAAAAATGATGTCCCGAGGCAAAAAATATTCTACTTTGTATGGAGATGACAAATATTTTTTTGCGTTTCCCCGCATTGTCGCCATAGTAAAAATTGTTCATATTGACAAACCCAACAACGTTTCTAAGACAATTGCTTGGGATCTTTTTACACGTAGTGTAGGAAATCAGACTGATATATTACAGAGTTTATCAGACAAGTCTACAGTACAAGGCAAAAGGCAAAGTTCATTGTGTGCGATCTTTACACCTAACCTTAAGAGTCTAGACTCTTAGATATGTGTATACTGGCCACCCAGTATTTCTGTGTAAAATCAATAATCTACACATAGTATAAAACAAAGTCGCCTCCCGCTGTCTGTCTCTATGTATGTTTAGATCTTTAAAACTACGCAACGGATTTTGATGCGGTTTTCGTATGTGAGTGTAAGTGATTTTATAAAAAGTTTTTTATTTATATACGCAGAGAAACTGTCAATAACATTTATTGGTAAAGCAACGTTTGCCGGGTTAGCTAGTTTATAATAATTAACGTAGAAACGAATTCTAATCCTGTCTTATTTATCAGGCATTTTTTAATCATAAACTAGTAAGTTTTTTAACTCTACACACACATAAAAATTATGACCAGAAAGTTTTTGTGAAGAAGTTCGCTTTCAATGTACGGATTACTAGATTTCTAGTGGAGCCCCTGTGATTGTATAAAAAATATTATTAGTCTTGCTTATGTATTTTTTATAGTGGCGATAGGTCCCATTTAACATGTTAGGTGTCCCCCTCCCGTGACTAGCTCTGCCCCGCAGTGTTATTTTTTATTCCGTTCCCATGGAAATTTCCTGATCAAATATAGCCTATGTTACTGAGGTAGATTTCCTATTATGAATTAATTATTTATCAAAATAAATTTGGTAATTTTTGAGTTTATTGGAAAAAAAGGTACGTACAAAAATACAAATAATTATATTTTCTATTGTATACCTAACTACGTAGATATAGAGTGTAATTCATACAAATAATAACGTACTTGTTTATTTATATCTCAGTTTATTTATACCTACTTTTATCACTTTCCTAAAACAACAAGTTAGATATCTATAAGTTACAGATAGTAGAGATAGAGCCCGAAAACAATATCTTACAAGATTGTATTATTTTTGAGCGATAAGCTTAAAACAAGAAGGCAAGTGGCATTTTTAAGTCGACAAACCAAAATGATACATTTAATGATCACATTGAAGGTAACATAACTCTCAAGGTTTCTGTTATTTAAATTCGCTCATGTCTAGGTAAAATTTATTATTCTAAAAAAAACAATCAAGTTTCGATTGTGGTAGCAAATGAATGAGGTTGACCTATTCGTCTAGCATTTAAAGATAATAGTTATTTTTCTAAATAATCAACCTTATTAAGATAGTCTTAAACGAGTGTGATGGAACTGCTCCTAGATGAAACTAAGGTAGACTATGAATTACTCGGCTCAAAGCTCTTTTGTGATGCTTTTTTTTCATGAAAATTTATCTTTACTGTATTAGTGTTTGGACAATTCAGATAATATTTGTAATACACACATCAAAAGTGTCTAGGGATCAAGTACATTTTAGAAGATTGCAATGAAAAATATATTTTACAAACACTGAATTCATTCATTTTTTTTAAATGTGGTGATAAGTCATTGATACAGGCATGGGGAATAGGTAGGAGACCAATGCAGAAGATTAGATTTGATTTAAATAAATTAGATTTTTTTAGAGCTAAAAATGTTCTTGATCCCTAGACACTTTTGATGTGTGTATATTTTTTGCTGATGTGTGCTAAATCCTCATGGATATTCCGCCTGACTAAAACCCCC
>SJJU01005450.1:0-17981 GCA_012932125.1 Conopomorpha cramerella
TGAGTAGGAGCTAAGGGGAGTATTGAGAGATTAACTGACCTAATTATTGATTTAAAATTTGTCGATTTAGGCGAATTGGACAAAAGGCAAGTGTTAAAGTCTCCCATAATTATGTGATGTGTGTAATCCGAAACGAGGGACTCAAGAATAGTTTCAAAGTGATTGAGGAAATCAATGTTTGGTGGAGCATAGACTACACCAAGTACTATTTTTGACCTGAGCGATACTTCAAGGAAGAGACACTCAGCAGATGCAGAATACTCCGATGGGGTTTGCAGGACTACTTTGTAAGAGATGTGGCTTCTCAGGTAGATAGCAACACCGCCGCCGCCTTTGCCGGTCCTATCATTCCGTATGAGCACAAACCCTGGAATAGAGTTGCTGGTGGAAAAGAGTGTAGGTTTGAGCCAACTCTCGGAGATGAGAACTGCATCAATGTGAGGCGACGAGAATGTATCCACAAGATCTGTGTAGTGGCTAGGAATGCTCTGCGCGTTTACATGGCAAACGTTAAAGTTTTTTTTATAGCTACTGAATTCTTCATTTAAAGTATCGCTCAGTACAAAGAAACTGTCATTGGCACTATGAAAAGAACCAGAACTGGTTACAACGGAAATATTATGTGTCATATGAATATACTTACAAAATATAAATAAGTTATATATAGATATTAAACAAACAAACAAAAAAAATTACAATATGCAAAAAAAAATCATAAAAAAGAAATCCAACTGACAACAAGAAAAAAAAAATTGAGCTCACAATCACTATCTAAACAGATAAGTGCATGAAATGAAACGTAAATTTAATTGTACCTGCAAAAATAAAACGCAACAAACGCAGAAAGAAACAACAGTTTTGTATCAAATCATACTAGACTATAGAAACTAAACGCACGTTTACGTAAAAATGTGGGTAGTCTAAATGCGTTTTACTGATTAGGCGCAACTTATAACTATAACTAATGCAAAGAGCTGTAAGCTCATCTTGCCAAAACAATATTAAAATAAAATAAAAATTGCAATCTACCATATTGGTTAATTAGTAGTAACTAAATAACTAATAGTCACAAAGTTTAGCATGGTGTTTTATAAATGTTTGGTTGAAGACGAGCCATTACGTTTCTTCATAACCCCAGTAGCCCTCCTGGTGGTTGGGACTTGAGGGGCGGTGGCCTTACTTCCTGCCGCTCCGGAGTTTGGAGGTGTATTGCGGGGACTGGACGCCGCCTGCTGCGGTCGAGGCTGCGGAAACTGGGCCTCTGCCTGCTCCGCTTGCACCATGGTGTCGACGCGCAAGCTCTCTCCGCTGGGCAGCTTCACGAATACTGCTCCATCCCGCGTCCAGCAGCTGGTGACACCATAGTGCTTACGGACCCTTGAGAACACCTCCTGTCGCGTTCGTGTTAAGAATTCGCTCAACACAATGGCGGATGACTTAAGCTTGGTCTTATTTTTCCAAACGGCCACTTTGCTGGAGCAGCATGTGAACCGGACAAGTATTGGACGTGGTCGCTTGTCGTTTGGTTTACCGAGGCGGTGGCAATGGCGTATGGAGGATGCCGTGATGTCTTTCATCAACATAGTGCCGTTAATGATGCCGAGGACTCTGGCTTCCAACTGCTCCCCATCCTGTTCCTTAACACCGCCGAACAGAAGAACCTTGCGACGGTTATGTGCTTCCAAGTCGTCGCACTTAATCAGGAGCACCTGCACTTGATTGTGTAGTAACTGCAGCAAGGTCAGGACTGTGCTCTTGAATGTGGAGAACTCCTCGGACAGTGCAGTGATGTCTGGTGAAGGTGCATGAGTCAGCTTCTGTTGCCTCGACTCAAATTCGGACATTCGTTTGTTCAGCATGTCTTGGATGGTCTGTTGAGTATTCAAAAACTCTTGAATGGACATTTTGTGTTTATAGTGTATATAAGTTCAATGACCGTTACGAATGTGAACAGCTGATGTCGCCAGTTGGTTTTCACTCAAGTTAACTCATAGGAGCCACTGTATGTAAATATTTTTTACGTAATAATCTAATATCACGTGTATTTATTTTTGATTACGTGTTGTACGCTTGTGAAATAATTTAATAAAAATAATATTTAAATGTGAACACGTCTACTTGTTTTGCTGACTACCGCCCAAAAAAAAAAATAAAAAAAAAAAAAAGAAAAAAAAGAATTTGTAGAAAAATATAAGTACTTAGGTTTGCTGATAGACTGTAATATGAACTGGAAATTACATGTAGAAAACGTATGTGTTAAGCTAAGATCTATTCTGTGTAAATTCATATACCTTAAGAACTTCGTTAGTAGGGGAACACTTTTTGTACTATATCACTCGCTGGTGGACTCGGTCATCACATATGGGCTAAGTACCTATGGAAGAACATTTACGTCGTACCTAAACAAAATTAAAGCCTTACAAATAAGATTTCTTAAGTTACTAGTGGATAAGAAAACAAAGGAAAAATGTAAAAATAATTATAACGAGCTTTTTAATATCTGTAAAATACTTCCAGTACAAGAAAATGTCACATTTCTACTAGCGACCAGTCAGTATGGTGAAAACAAGTTTAAAGTGCTAAGAGAATACTCTTTTAACTTAAGAAGTAAACTAAAGAAAAAGTACATAGAACCGGAAGTACTCAATTACTATGGGAAAAGGTCGAGAAAATTTCTAATACCATATATATTTAACAACCATAATTTACTAGAGAATAACTGTCAAAGTAAAAATATTTTCAAAAATAAACTCAAGTTGGAATTGTTAAAAAAAGTGTCAGCGGGTGTGGCTGACTGTACCCGCGTAC
The DNA here is from genome assembly GCA_012932125.1 of Conopomorpha cramerella. Lineage (NCBI taxonomy): Eukaryota > Metazoa > Arthropoda > Insecta > Lepidoptera > Gracillariidae > Conopomorpha > Conopomorpha cramerella. Next base: position 2,809 of record SJJU01005450.1, read on the forward strand.
ATACTTAGGTTGCAGATACATAGATGCAACCTAGTAGGTGAGTGGGGGCAGTTGGCCGCGCCGGCTTGCGGCCGCCTAGCGACAAGATAATAAAATAGGTAAACATTTTTGGTTTTGTTAACTATAGGCTACATTTATAACTTGAATTGTATAAGCATTGATGCGCATGTCTGGTGCCAACAAACTGCTATGCAGTTTGGCATCTCAAAGATACAACTGTATGTAATTTATAAGTGAATAAATCTATCTATCTATTTTCTTATTGGAATGAATGAATATACTCTTTATTATGCACTACTTACACTTACATTGACAAAATGTAAAACTAAACAATGGGTAAAGATTGCAAGAATTGGCGATTTTATCACTCAGGGAGCGATCTCTTTTTCCACGTAAATGCTGAGAGAGGATTTTTTTGACGTTTTTCGGAATGATTTTTCGGAGGAGAACGTGTTAATACTGGCCAAAGTTCGATATTAAGGGACAGTTCTCGCGCCGCGAAAATTATGTCAGAATAATACGTCCAAAACAACAATTTACCCATTCAGACTATACAGAACGTTAAAAGTTAATGAGTAGGCTGCGCGTGTCGCTTATGGTTCATTTGACTAGTAAAAAAAAAAATTGGTCACTCATAGGAATAAATCTTAGGATTAATTTTTAACTTGCTTCTATCAAAATTGCCTAACAAAACTCTCATACCTCACGAATATATGAAAGTGACAGTTTTTTGTCCAACTGTATCTGCATAGATTAATGTTAAGTATTTGGTTATTACTCAAGATATTTTACACTTCACGCCTTTTGCGAGGCAAATGCCACCATTCACGCGCGCGTATTTACCCCAACGTGAGAAGGGGTGATCCCATCGCCGCCATAGGGTTCACACACCTGTGTTTCATCACGATGTTGTCATTCACCGTACGAGCGTTGCGTTGATATAGGCTCTGAAAAAGTGTCCCAATGGTCCAGGTCCAGTAGCCGGGCTCGAACCCGCGACCTCCCGATTGCAAGTTAAGTATGAGCCCAACTGGACCACAGACGAAGATATTTTAACTTGCAAAACAAATAAACTCCACGCCTTTTAACCCCAAAGCGGAATAGACAAAATCCTCTGAGATGTGACAAACAGTTCACTGACCTCAAACAGAATAAATTAATAACTAACCCCCTTACCAGTAAACGCGTTATCACTTATACAACGGTTATTATAGGTCTACAAGAACTGGTTATTCCGTATTTGACGTACAACTGACAAGTTAAGTTGAGCTTTGTGTATCTTCGAAATAGCAATTCCGCCATTATTACTAAGGCCCTTAAAGTACGACTAAAAATCTAAAGTCACAGTACGTAAAAGCCGCATCAAAGAAAACGGAACGTGCCGTACAATAGTAAACAGTGTTGACAAACGCAAAGACAGTTTTTGAGTGAAATGAAATAGTTTAACGCATTGACTAGTGGAAAAAGGTAGTGTAAATTGAAGATCTATAATATTCCTATCGACAACAACATTAATCCAGATTAATGTAACAATAAACCGTGAGTAATCAATACACAAATATTAAATATGATGCCAGACAGAGAAGTCCAACGACCATAGAGAGAAAGAGAGAGATACTTTTTATTTTATTTTATTTTATTCATAAGGCACATCAACAGAGTAAGTACATACAAGTTAGAAAAAAAAAATTACAATCTGAAATTTCTTATACTTACACCTATTACAGATATGCACAACATTTACGAGTTTACTTACCTACTTAAAACAATTTTATTATACATCATTAACAATATTATAACATCTGAAATATAAAAAATATATATTTTAGATACATTATTTTTTAAATTGATGACAGCCGAGGAAAGGTCCGCCGATAGCTTGATATCGATCTACGTACGATAGCTTTCCCGAAGGCTGCGAGAGGCCGGAGCCGGACATCTCCCGACATCGCTCATTGATAAACACAGCGCGCCGCAGATCAGCGACGTGTAGAACCGACAAGTCATTTGCAAGCCAAATACATACGTATGTCCAAGACAAGGTCTAGGACAGGGGAAAGTACCTATCTCATTTCATTCGTTAATATTCTGTGTTCTTTCCGATGCAACTATTTGCAAGCCATTGAATCCCAAAAGGGTTTTAGGTAGAGGTGCTTTCTGAGCAAATGGCCGCACAACACCTGTTTGATCTAATATGCTGTTAATGGGTTGAATGAAACAGATTTTTTTTGTTTGAATACCTGCTATTGTAGGTTATTTTCTTCAGCCTAAGATCACTATGTAGTGTTTGAAGAAGTTTACGTTGGATTACTGGGAATGGCAACTGTTACTGTTAGTGGAAATTGAACCCAAAACCATCTGAACTGTACGTCTAATGTCGTATACACTAGGTCACAGTCACCCTGTTATTTTGGCTATTAGACACCTGTGTCCTGATGGTACATTTAATTATTTTATGGAATGAATTTGCAGTTAAATCTGAATAATGCTCAGTTAGCATTATGCAGTGTTTCTAAGTTTTAGCCATGCTTATTCCATACTTGAGCGACTGCGGCGGCGGCGGTGGCGGCGGCGACGGCGGCGTTGTCACGGTGCGCGGGCGCATCTCTCCGGCGCATAACGGAGCGAGCCTCCGCCGCGCACGCACGTGTCCGCGCCGCTCTCCGCGCCGATCGCGATCTCGCCTCGAAATCACGCACGAAAAACTTTTTTAAAACAAGTGACAGTTCAAATAGTGAAGTGACACAAATAGTTTGGCGCCTGTGAGATTTTTTAAAAGGATTTTCCGCACAACCAGGTGAGTGCATGTGCTAGCTGTATATTTTGCACAGTTAGAGCTCAGTTTTTGCCGCAATGCTATAATTTTCTCATTCCACGCTACTAGTGCTGAGTGCGAGCTGATTTTTTTTAGCATCTGTCAAGAATAGAGTAACGTTCTAGATTGTGCGTACTGTCTTTTTTTTTCTTCTAAATTTAATGTTTCGGCGCGTCTTAAGTTCGAGCTTTTATAGTAACGGTTGTGTATTTTGGTCGGATAGTTCACGCGATGGGAAATGCACCGGATGTCAATGACCACAGATTTACAAAGTAATTATAAGATCCGTTAAGAATTCTTTTGCTTTAGTTTGCGCGCTGTGATGCCATTAGGCTTTATGTTATACCACGTCGAGGTGCACGTTTGAGATGAAAAAAAAAAGTGCCAGTTTAATTTCTGTAATGTAATTTTACAATAAAGAAAACAGCTCATAATTTAACAGCAGAATTTAAGTTATAATTAATCCGACGCTCAGAGCGAATCCGATATCGCACGCAATAATTTTACAATGAGCTGGTAATTTGGTCAGGTGCTCCGAATTCCGAGCGATATGGCTGAAAACAATAGGAGCAAACATTGCGCAGGAGTTCAGGAGTAGCAGGTGAACAAACTGCCGGTGCAATTGGCCTCCACATTCGCAATCCGATCAATATTTATAATTTCATGAAAAAAAAGCGCTTATGCGGTTTTGCGTCGAGCACGCAACCCACCGGCGATTTCTTCAAATGAGCCTCATTTAGATGGCACATAAATATAAAATAGCTTGCAAGTGTGAGAAACTGTTTAGAAATCTACAGCCAAGAAAACGTTAACTTTTATACCAACTAAATACTTACTTCGAAGTTTTTGCGTCGACGTTTTCTGAAAGCAATCTGAAACAGCTGTCACCTATAAATCGTTGTCTTGACGTTGCAGAGGGAAATTGAAGAATAAAGTGTATTACGAGAAATGACTATACAAATTAATATTCAATGCCACATCACATTATTTATTTAACAATTTTGGGTAGGTACTAGTGGCGAAGCTAGGAGGTAAGCCGGTAGTGAAAAATAGGCACTTAACCAATGCTTATTTAGATTTTTTTATTTGTCTTAGTTATTTGAGCTATAATAAGTCCCTACGCTACTTAATTTCCATGAAAATATTATTGTTAATGTGCCTGGCATAGGCTTGTCTTGTACTACCGGCTTACCCCCTAGCTTCGCCACTAGTAGGTACATTGGGTAACTACTCAAGAAAAATGTCAAATTTTTTTTTGATCGGCTAAAGTTCTAGAAGTGTTCTGAAGATGTGCTATTATTATATTCTGAACATTAATTATTATTAAAAATTTTACAGAACACGTAATGGCATTTTTATATTCATGGTTTAAATCAGGCGTGAATGCTATTTTTTGGTTAATTTCGTAAGACCCGGTGTGAACTATTAATAAAATTATCTACATCAAAGCTAGAGTCTCTACAAATCAGAAAACATTTAACAACATCCATCGATTATTTTGTATTTAAATGGAATTTCCTTTATATCTACACTAACTGAATTGTTCAGGTATATATTAGTGGCGTGCACACCATATAGGCAAAAAAACACTGGCTACCTTAGTATTTTGGTTACCCGACCTAGTAACAGAGTTATTGTTAGATCCTTTTTTGTTGTACTCACGACATAGACTAACGAAGGCCCTGTGTTCCGTGGGTGAGTTTCGTGGAGATGTATGTACTATACCTATACTACCTATACTATACTTATATTACGTAAAGACAAGTTACCTATAAATAGGTGTCAATCCTTGGGGATTACTGCCTACCTTGTCGTAAAAGCCAGTGCACGCCACTGGTATATAGGAAAGTACAACATTAGATGGTCACCCTCGGACGGTTCTCTATCCCAACAAAAGATATCAACGCACGGGCACAGCATGTTAACTATTTTCTATGTATTTGAAAAAAAAAGAACAATTCAAATTGTGTTATTACATTCTCGTGACAAGTATTGTTGACACCGGAACGTGAAAACGAAAAAAAAATGTTTTTCGTCTAATAATTGCTAAGGAATAACAGGTCTAAAAAATAGTTTCGTTTGCACACTTTTTACGAGACCTTCATCAGAGATCTTTGAAAAAAGACATTTTTAATTTTCACTATACAATTCCTATGTAGTTAGACAGTTCAACAACTATTTAAAAAAAACGGTGTCAAACAAAATGTATTACAATTAATGGACGTTCCTTTCTTGACAAAATGCTCTTCAGTGACATTTAGTTGTCATTATGATACGATCGCAATGTTAGTAACATTGATTATGGGTATTAACTTTAAACAATTCAATTTATGCCGAAACAAAGTACTTTGTAAGTAGGTAAGTAATGTTCCGGATTTTTGTCCGGACAAAACGGACCTCAGACTAACTTTGACAGGAGTCAAAAAATTTACACTAGTTTCTTTTTTTTTGTGTTACAGACCATTGACACTTGAATGCACTGGACGAACATGATATAAAAAATAATTATTTCTTTAAATATTTAATTTAATTCATTCACATTGAATTCATCAATCAGAGGGGTAGGCCTCTGCCTACCCCTCTGATTGACCGTGACAAATAGATATCTGTAGTCGTCCTGACATCTTTTCACTTCATCTTGACTTTCGCTTCATCTACATTCAAACATCTTTTCATACATGACCTCCGTATTCGAGTACTTTTCACGCCACCTTCCGCCAGGACATCACCAGGAATTATGTTTAAGGCATGACATTTTTTACCAAGCTTGTTGCCGATATAAATCTGTATGTAATATTTACAAATAGTTGAATGAATAAAACTAGAGTTTGTCCAGTCATCAATAATTGTGTCCATTTATAACGCGTCAAACTTCATTCCTTAGATCCCATCAATTCAAAAGATTTAAAACGGAGTTAAGTACACACATCAAAAGTGTCTAGGGATCAAGTACATTTTAGAAGATTGCAATCATGAATATATTTTCCAAAAACTGAATTCATTCATAATTTATTCAAAATGTGGTGATAAGTCATCGATACAGGCATGGGGAATTAGGTAGGAGACCAATCCAGAAGATTAGATTTGATTTAAATACATTAGATTTTTTTAGAGCTAAAAATTTTTCTTTTTATCACTATGAACAAGCGTTTGATCACCATCCTGTCTGATGTTAAGCAGCGATGTGGTCTACGATGGAGCACACTTTTTCAGAAGGTACCTATTCACCAGCGACTTGAAGACCTTAAACTTAAAATGTTCTTGATCCTTAGCCACTTTTGATGTGTGTAGCTTAGGAAAGGAAATGTAATTTCATCAGAATCAGCATCGCACCTCAGGCATGTGTGGACGCCAGACCGACACAGTTCGCTAATATTATTTGCAATAATTATACATTTTCGATAGCCATGTTGCGCTCTATAAAATAATGATTTAATTATATCGTTAAGAAGTTTCCATCATGCGAGCAACAGCACACAATACATGGAGCAAATGAAGTGTGATGTGGTGACCGTTAGTGGTTAGAACAAGCTCGAAGAGGCATCATCCACGTATATATTTCTATGGTGTTTTGTGTCTGTGATATATCCAAAAAGGCATCTTTTTATTATTTTTGATAGACCCCGCCACAAACTACAACGTCATGTTAGATACAAAAAAAAATTAAATATTTTTTAATTTTTGTTTGACGTAGTAAATTTTAATATTTAATGTATTAGTTTTGAATATTAAATGTACTTATATAAATATAAAAAAACTTTGGAGTGTATCACAGTTAAAAAAAAATTGTATTGGGAATGAAAATTTTACTTATCTATTTGAAAAAAAAAAAAATGAATACGATGACTGATGCATCACGCGGCACAAACTATCAGACATTTTTTTAATGTGTACACATTTTTTTTTTACTTTACCCTTTCATTTAGGACCTAGGGCCTTTTTAGGCAATATTTACTTGAATAGAATTTAATCTTCAATAGGATTTTATAACTAACAGGCCCAATAATTACTCTTTAAATGTATGTCTGATTGGATTGTCTTTTATGGAATGTATTAGCAGAATTATAGCAGATTTCTTTAGTATCCGATCACAGACAAATTCAACTAGATGAAATACAAAAACACAAATAGCGTCATATATGTTAATCTAAAAATAATTCAGACATTAGTTTTAATGAAAATAACAGAACCAGCGGCGATAAAATCATAGATAACAAAAAAAAAAGGCGCACACGGCTTTACTGAAATCTGCAACAAACAAAATGTCAGCTGTTCCACGTTCCAAAAACGGAATCTCACCCACAATCTTATTCCACGATGACTTGTGAACATCAGATACCCAGAATCCCAGAGCGTTGGTGGGGTGGGCTGCTTCCTAGCAGTAGGTAGGTATTGTGGGAAGCAGGTTACGCGCCGCTTTGTCCAACTCAATAATAATTGTGGTTTTGACTCAATTATCTTCATTCGCGTTTATCAACACAAACGTTTGAAAGTTTCCGTCTTATTGTATTGTTGGTAAGTTGTAGGGAAGTGTGTCGTTTATACGACGTAATATTCACTTTATATTTTGTTAAAGTCCTAAAAGAAGTTTTCAACAATTTTTTTTTAATCACTATGAACAAGCGTTTGACCACCATCCTGCCTGATGTTAAGCCGCGATGTGGTCTACGATGGAGCACACTTGTTCAGTAGGTACCTACATAGTGTACCTATTCACCCGCGACTTGAAGACCTACAAACTATACTGCGCAGGAAACACAGACTCCGGCAATTCGTTCCACATCCTGGCGGTACGCACTATGAAAGTGGACGCAAACCGTTTTGATTAAATGTGTGATGTGATTTAAGGGCTCTTGGTAAGATATTGCTAGCTTTAAACTAACCCTCTTACCAGTAAACACTTTGTCACTTACACAACGATTATTAGAGGTCTCCTTGAACTGGTTATTCCGTATTTGACATACAACTGACAAATTAATTTGAGCTTTGTATATCTTCAAAATAGCAATTCCGTCATTATTAGTAAGACGGCCCTATGTTTATAAATTAGGATAAGTGTACTATAAGTCACAGTACAACACGTCTTCCTGTGTGCCTTCGAGAGAATGTATGTTAGTTATTTACGTGCAATGACGCCATTTAAGTATTTTGCCTACTATAATGTTGGCAATGTACTAGTGGGAGTTTGACACGGCTTAAATATTATACTGCTATGCTAAGATTTTGTACAATTCAATATAGCAATTCTAGGTAAAACAAGTACGAAATACTTGTCCGAAATTTTCAAGAATTGTATTGTAGGTAAAATACATTAGTCATTACTCTCGCCGGCCACTCGGATAAGCCTTAACAGCATACGTTTTCAAACCAATTTAGCGTTGGTTTCAAAATCGAAAAGCACCAGCAACAATCATACCTCACTTCCAGATTCAATAATCAACGAATTCTCCATTCTACCATTGTCCGTATAAGGTGCAAAATGGAATGTGTCAAACTTTAAAAGTACATTGTCAAGTGGAGGGCATTGGGTGCAATCTCGGCTCTCTGTTTCAACACGCGGCGCCGGCCACTCTCAATGGGTGTGTATTTCTCTATGATTTCTGTGTTTTCCGATTGGACTACAATTGTGGCGCAGATACATTGCAAAGCTAACGGAAACGTGCAAATTTTACCAGAGTACTTGTCTAAAGAATAATGTGTCAACACTGACAGTATGATAAACGAGCGGCTCTGGCTAAAGGCACAGATATCAAACCAAACACATCTAGACTTGCAAACCGCGTACCATCTTCAACCTATGAAAAAAATAGGTTGTAGTGAACTTTTTATTGTGTAAATGTTTTTTTTATATGATGGATATGTCTTTACTTAGCACCCTGGTATAGCTAACTCAATATCGGACAAAGTGTGGATTGAGTTCTTTCTGTGTTACGTCCAACTGGTCCTCCAGTTTTACGTACAACTTTTTGTTAGTTAGTTTCAACAAGGCACGACAACAAGCGTATACCATTATCATCTTCGCAGCTATCAGAAAGTGAACGACGTCGATGAAACCAACTTCAAAAAAGCTGTACCTATAACTGCGATCAGCCCACGTGAAACTGGGAGATAGCCTTTCTCGCCTCTTTGAGATTAAAGTGCGTGTATGTATGCATGGGAGGCTGGATATTTTTGATAAACATTCACGAATGGTGGTACTACACACATCAAAAGTGTTTAGGGATCAAGTACATTTTAGAAGATTGCAATCAAGAATATATTTTACAAAAACTGTATTCATTCATAATTTATTCAAAATGTGGTGATTAGTCATTGATTAGATTTTATTTAAATAAATTAGATTTTTTTAGAGCTAAAAATGTTCTTGATCCCTAGACACTCGTACTTTTGATGTGTATACATACCTTTGGCTGTGGTGCGATCGTTGTTACTTTATAAAACAAATTACTTATTAACGTTTATAACTAACGGTAAATGTATTAAGGCCGTGTTAGTAAAACGATTCCCAAATTTTTAAGGGCCCTCTTATGATACTCAACTCGATAGCTCTGCTGTCAAAAAAATGCATCTCGAGTCATCATTATCATCAATAGCCTACATTTGACCACAGCTGGATGGATAGATGGATGGCTGCCTCTCCAATTGCACTCTGCTCTTCATTTCGAATAGACGTCTCGAACTTGAGTGCCATCTATCAATGCCCTAAAGTAGTTGCAGAAGGAGCGCCGTGTGAGGTCTGAGCGTAGCTTTCACCCAGTGGCGTGCACAGGCTTTTACGACAAGGTAGGCAGTAATCCCCAAGGATTGACACTGATGTATAGGTAACTTGTCTTTGCGAAACACAGTTACATACCTATCTACTCACCCACAAAACACAGGACCTTCGGTTAGCATATGTCGTGAGTACAATAAAAAAGGATCTAGCAATTCAAAATTCTTTATTCACTCAATTCACAATTATTTTCACGACACTCCCCCTTTAAGTTTACAAAACCTGTGTTGGGAGAGGGCCCCTCTCACGACCGATCATTACATGGATCAGAGTAATAAAGACAGCATGCACATGCAACTTATTAACTAAGTGGGCCATTAAAATAACTCTATTATTAGGTCGGGAAGCCAAAATACTAAGGTAGGCAGTGTCTTATATGGTGTGCACGCCACTGCTTTCACCAGCTAAATAAGTAAATAATCACGTAGAATGAATGAGCAGAGTCTCTTGCACAAGGCTATCCTGTCTCACGGCACGCAACGCGGCGGAGTCGGCGACGCAGGGCGGTGGTATTGTGCGCGGATTCGCACGCGCTGACGCAACGGTGACCCGTAACCGCGGAGCGAGCTGTCCCGAGCCGCGCACCGGTTAAAGTTGAACGCATTATCGTTATGTCTGGGGTCTGGGCTTCTTAACCCACTTGTTGTTTTAATACAACACCATTTTCCGATTTTACCAGATATAATAAAATAATAATAATAATAAATTCTTTATTTAAGCCAAAATTACAATTTGTCATTTACCAGGGGCTCCCGAACTAGGCAAAGCCTGCATCTCGGGAAGCCAACATAATTATATTTTTACAGTAAGTAGGTATATTTATAAGATAACACAGTGCAAGTTTATACATAGGTTACATATTACACAAATTCCAAAGATGAAGTAGATTTTTTTCAGTATTTTCCCTATGATATATATCCCAGTCCACTCGTGACCACGACGCATTCAACTGCGTCGAAATGTCGAGTAAAATAACAAAGGTAAGCTCGAACTTGTCTTTGGTTATATTCGCGCCTATACCCGGTGAACAATATTGAGTGATATATATATCTTATCAATGAGCCTCACTACTAAAAATCTGTTTATTTGGCGACAATAATTTGCTCCCGTAAGAAGTGGGTTAACATGGATTGTTGGTTTCTTTGATGATATTAACGTGGTTTAATTATAAATTATTATTTCCTAAATGGTCATTGAAATGAAATTGATAGATGGCATTCAAGTTCGCGATGTCTACTCGAAGTGCAGAGCAGAGTGCAATTGGAGAGACCTATGTCCAGCAGTGGACGAATGATTTCGCACAGTACCTTAAAGATTCAACAAGAGATCTTCTTTCTTCAAAACGATGAAATATTTTTTTTACAGTTTTTACTAAAATTTACTAGTAAAATATTTCTCTTTGCGAGAAGCCGAAAACAGATCACAGTGGTGTGCAATTGGAGAGGCCTATGTCCAGCAGTGGACAAGTATGGGCTGATGATGATGATGATGAAAATATTTCCAAACTATTGACGCTAAGACTTAAACATAACAATAAAACTACCATTGAAGTGTTCCTCAAAGTGATAAATAAATATTACATTTTATATAAAATACTAGTGGACTCGACAGACCTTGTCACGTCTTAACTATAAATATGAATATAAAATTAGTATAACCTCCAGAGTGGCCTGTGCCCAGCAGTGGATGTCACGAGATATAAACTATCCTATCTCTCAAATTGGACGAAAAAAAAAAATAAAAAAATAAATACACTTCACGCCTTTAATCCCGAAGAGGGGTAGGCAGAGGCACTTGCTAAAGCAAGTACCCACGGTTCACCAAGCGCATTAAACCCAACGTGACAGGGGGTGAGCCCATCGCCGTAATTCGCCAAATTGGACGAAATTACATATAAATGCCAACTTTTGTGAATATCGGTAGCCTTGGCGAAGAGTTCATTTGGAACAAACATCAGGACACTGGATTTTCATATATTAACCCCCTTACCAATAAACGCGTTATCACTTATACAACGGTTATTATAGGTCTACAAGAACTGGTTACTCCGTATTTAACATACAACTGACAAGTTAAGTTGAGCTTTGTGTATCTTCGAAATAGCAATTTCGCCATTATAAGTAAGACCCTAAGATTTCAATAAAAGTACCTTGCAAAATATTGCCATGGAGAACTAGAATAAATAGACGTGCCTTTCTATGTTCTAAGTGTATGTCTTATCTAATACTATGTAGGTCAGAGCAGTGCACTCTGTGAGTGCAGTAAGAGCCGCCTTACAGCGCTATCTAGACATGTAACAGATTTCGTAAATGTTTATTAAACTGTCGTGCGCGGCCTATTCAACAATATGGATCAAATTTAATGGTATTAACACGAAGAGGCCAACGTGCTTGCCTACATGCTGTACGGACAATTCGAGCTGGTTCCGACTCAGGGTTGTCACAATACATTATTGACTAGTAGTGGATGTTAAGAGATATTTTATTCGCAAAGTACCTTATAATATGAATATTTCATGCGAATGGGGAATTTTCTTTGACGTTTTTCTGACAGAGAACTGACATTACTGTCAAACTTTGTTTGGAAATTATGACAGTAATGACAGGTCAAATGCCCACAGTTCACCAAGCGTATTGCGCGTGAGCCCATCGCCGTTGCAGGGTTCGCACACCATGTGGTGTGCGAGTTTCGAGTCCTTCACCGTACGATCGTTGCGTTGTGTACATAGGCTCTGAAAAACAGTCCCATTGGTACACGTCCAGTAGCCGGACTCGAATCCGCGACCGGGGAATGTTGGCTGTAGGCTCATTTTCCATACCCACGTTCTTTTTGTATATATTTGAATTTGACATAAGTTGTCACTGTTGTGTTATTTTTCTTGGTGTTTGGTTTTTAGTTTTATCTTTCTATTTTTATTCCTTTACTCTAATGTCTCAATATATATTTTCGATACCAACGTCTCATCTTTAATTTCGGCGGTGGACCTGTGACCCTAACAATTGGTCCTTACTAGTCAAGTATCCGACCAACCGGACCACAGACGCTCTTTGACATACAGATTTCCTATGAATATGTCATTGTAATCTGTTGATCTCATCTGCGGTGATACAGATGACCCCGCGGTGCAGGTTGTGTTAGTTTTGCGGTTACCGTCGACAGTTAGCCACATTGCACGTTTAGGTGTTGTTATTCATAGACATTGTCATTGTCATTGGCATTTGACGGGCCCGTTGTTGTAGTGGTCATGTCTGCCTCTGCTCCGTAGGGTCGTGGGTTCGATACCCACCGCTGACAGGTGATTAGGTGTTGAGCTTTTAAGCACTTGTTGGATGTGTCTGGGTGTTTTATTTATATATTTAAATGAAAAAAAATATATATAAGTAAATAGATCTCGTTGTCTGATTTCCATAACACAAGTGCTTTAGCTACTTAACGTGGGGTGAAGGCAATGTGTGTGTTGTTGTAAAATATTTATATATTTATTATTATTTGTTGTTGTTCATTGTTTTGTCGTGTGTTATCATGGGTAGAAATGTCCTTGAAACTGTAAGATGGTTTTAATGTTTTATGTATGTTTTCAATTACCTATAAACTGTCATGTTGGAAAAAAGTGTAAGTAATTCTTCGTATAACACAGCTTGAGCATACTAAGATATGAACGATTGAAAGAAAGAAAGAATCGTGGGGGTATTTCCGATATCTTACCCTGGAGTTTTCACCCTAGGGTGAAAATTGGGAAATATATTAAAATATATATCTAATCAATTATATTTATATATATATGCTTTCCAGTGTATTGGTAGTCAACTGTATATTATCGGCGTGATGAATAGGAACTGAGTATAGATCAAGATTCCTATTATTTAACCAGCTTAGGGTAAATTCTCGGACATAGGTTCCCAGTTTTCACCCTAGGGTGAAAACTCTAGGGTAAGAGATCGGAAATACTCGAATGCTGAATATAGTAAGTAGGTCCAAAAATCATTGAACTTGCAACGAGGCATGTCTTAAAAGTTTCTGACCACATCACATACCATTTCAGTAATAACAACGCAACTTTATATTTACACTTATTTTCATGTCGGCTGTGAATCACAAAAAAAACAACAACAAATCAACACACCGCTTTTTTGCACAACGAAGGCAAACGCACGTTGCACTTCACCTATATTTCTGATCGGCAAAAAGTTGTGACGACCCTGACATGAAACAAACGTATTAAGTACAGTCGACCTTAATCGCTGGTGAATCGATCTCTTGTGAATCGGCCAATAACGGAATAGAATCTATCATTGAGTTCGAGTCATTCATTTGTCGGGGAGTTAGCCACGAGTGTCAGTGACCCACGTGACGGCTGACTCTTGATTGACCCTTTGTCTAGACTTTCATTAGGATTTCCCTCGTTTATTTCCTCACTATTGTCGTTATTTTTAAAGGCCTATGTTTTCCTTCACGTTCCAATTGTTAACTGTCTATGTAAATAATGTAATAAAAAATAAATACACTTCGCGCGTTTAAATCCCAATGCGGGGTAGACAGAGGAAGATAACGGTATATGTATGTATTTAAAATTATTTCTATTTATACCATCGATCGTGTAGCCTTACATCTTTAAAACTACGCAACGGATTTTTATGCCGTGTTCTGATTTTAGAGGAAACTTTGAATGATAATACTTGCATATAATAGCAGAGAAATACTGTTAATAATGTATATTGGCAAATTAACGTTTATTGGGTTTATGTTTACATAAAACAATAAAATAAAATATGCAATAAACAGTTTGCTACGGAACACATTCGGTCCAATTTAGTATACGTAGAGATTAAAAGAATACATCTCAAGACTCGAGGTACACTACAAGTAGCGCGAGTGTACGACACTTAACATCAACTTGTGCAGTATTTATAGCTTAATTAATGTGACGTTAATTACAGTAGCCTTGCAACAACCTAATAGGGTTAGTTTTACATCGAAAATAATGACAAATACAATTCTGCAGAGGCGGACTTTTTGCGCGTTTTGACAAGGTCACTGTCACACGAATTAAGTATATTGCTCCACTATAGAAGCACTCCTTGATTATACTACGAGTTTTACATGCCACTAATATGTACACTTCACACACTTCACGCCATTTAATCCTAAAGCGAGGTAGGCAGAGGCACTTGCTAAAGCAAATGCCCACGATTCATGCGCGCGTTTTTAACCCAACGCGACAGGGGGTGAGCCCATCGTTGTTATAGGGTTCACACACCTTGTGGTGTGTGGGTTTCATCACGATGTTGTCCTTCACTGTACGAGTGTTGCGTTGCGTACATAGGATCTATACAAATAGTCCCATTGGTACACGTCCAGTAGCCGGACTTAAACCCGCGATACAAATATGTTCAAGTGGGGTATCAAACGAAAGGGCACGACACGAACATTTTAATACTGGGTGTTTTTTAAAATTTGCAATTTAATAGTTTCATTAAAATGTAGCCGTGTGGTGACGGCAAATAGAATACAATGTGTCACCACCCCAGCCCAACTTTTCCCGTCATGGGGGTCGTAAGAGGCGACCGAGGGAGCTCTCCAGAGGAC